>JAJLWC010000104.1:0-12465 GCA_030674195.1 Starmerella stellata | reverse complement strand
CACTGGATACTCAAGTATAAATAGGATGGTGAAACAACCTAAATAATCAATTGGAATAATATACATTTGGACTTACATCCCGTTTCAGTCTAAGTATAGCTTGAATGATCTTACCCTACACCCTAGGCTAATCTCATCGCACACTATTACTAAGAATCACACTCTGTATACAAGATACTGCTGCAGAGGTTCAACAAAAGTAATTCGAACGCTAACTGATTATAAAATGCCGATCCCACATCCGCTAAAACCACATGAACCACTACAACCGGCCGCTAAAATTCTGCTGCCACGAATGCCGCATGTCACCAATATCGCAGCGTAAATATGGGAATGGAAAATAGCGAAATGGAAAATGGAAACTAACGAAATGAAAAAAATGACAAAATTGAAAGGCAACGGCGTTAAAAAAGGGAAGGTAAAAAGTCAAAATAAGTAAATACAAGCATCGAAATTAGATTAGCAAATTAAAATACAGTCACGTCAGAATGTCGCCGATACACGTCGGCCCGATCTCGTTATAGTCCTGCCGGCTCACGAAGATGCCTTCAATTCCTGTCGTGAAGACCTGCTTCGCGCATATTTGAGACCCTAGAAACGTGTAGTCGTGCCACTGGCGGTTCTTCCACTCCGGGAAATGCTCGGGAAGCTTGCCAAGAGTGAGCTGCGTCGGGGCTTGCGAGGCGCTGTCGTTCTCTTCGATCGACGAAATCACGCCCTGTGGTGTAATCGCTTTAACAACGTACCGTTTCTCGAGCTCGTCAATGATTTTATCCGCCAGTCCTTGCGGCAACGAGCCTCTACCAGTAACAATAACGTTCTCGAAACAGCGTTCCTGTTCTCTAGGCGACAGTTCGTGCAGAATATCGGCAACCGCGTCCACAATCGACGCAATCAGCGTCTCGAAACCGGAAAACCGCTCGCTACCGACCTCAATAGTGTTCCCGTCGCGGTCGACAAACGTGTTCAGCACTTTATCAGCATTCAAATCCGTCGGCTGTTCTCCGGATTTCACTCTTTCGCGCATATCCAAAATCTCGCGCGTGTTGCCGCTTGAAACAATCGCAGCAATGTCTACAACACCGTCTTCTTCGTCTAGTAACGTCGGGATCTCGTGCTGAGCGCCAAGGACCTCGAAAATCTCGCTCTTTTTCAGATCCTCGATCTGGTTAGCACTGAGCTGAGGCAGCGAATTCACTAAAGACTGGTTAATACTGTCGCCGCCTACAGGGATCGCTAACGAAGCCTGCCGGTTAATATCGAACTGCAGAATCGCCGAGATCTCGGTCTTGTTCAGCCCGATATCAATAACCAAGCACTCAGGAGTAAGAAAGGCGTACGAAGTGCACACGCCGAGGTACGTCAACGCCAGCGCCGGCGCGTGGATCTCCTCAAACACGTACTGCGCTAGTCTCTCGAGTTGCCGCCGTGTGAACTGGAGGCTGATGGCTATAAACAGCGCTGGCGGGAGATCATCGATCGGTTTCAGCGACTGGTACACCATTTTCAAAAAATAGAAGAACGCCTGCTCGTCGACGATGGCGCCAGAGACCAGAAACCTGACGGGCTCGAACCCGGTACGGGGCTGCATGCTGAGCTTCCCTGTTTCAGCGTCTCTATACACGACGCTCTCGATCTCATGCGCGGCCGGTAGAAGCGTCTCGCCAAGCCCAAGCTGGACCTGTGTCGTCAGCGAGCCTGGCTGAACCACAAACACCTGGTGGTCGCGGAACTCCAGTGTCATCGCTGACTAATATAGTGTTCAGACGGCAATATCTAGTCACGTACTTAGTATGCAGTAGTTAGTATGCAGTAGTTACATGCAGTAGTTACATGCAGTAGTTACATGCAGCAGTTACATGGATCATAGTTACATGCACTGCGAACCCAGGCCCAGCGTTAACGCGACATCTTTACGCGTCTACTGATATATGCAATGTATAGGTCTACTGAAAAATGCAATTGTAATTTGGCATGGCCATGTGTAATTGAATATGGCGTATATATGCATGTGCGTGTATGTGTGTGTATGTGCATTGTTGTGTGAGTGTGACGTATGTATATGTGAGTGTGAGTGTCTTCGCGTTTCGTGCGTTTCGTGCGAAATTATTACTTGATGCGCACCATGTATGGTATAATTATATATAGCCTCACCATGGGCTAGCGAATTAGTCAGCGGTCTCAAGATTCTGTTGACAAAAAGTACGCGCTTGTTAAGAGCTCTTCGTCCAATGGTACAGCCCACCCTCTTGCATTGGGCTAAGAAGACAGGCTCGACTATTCCGGCGAATGCGCCGCGCACAGTATGGCGGATGATGTGCATGGAGTCGCATTCGCGCACTATGGGTGTCGAGTATGGCAAGGAGGATGCCAAGGCTGTAAAAGCTGAGCCCATGGAGCCGGTTGGGGATGTAGACAGCGTAGAGCTCAGCCAGAGCTCGCAAGGGGATGACGGCCGGGATGTCGAATTCGATAATGATTTCGAGCTTAGTGGCGAACAGAAAGCGATTATCCGAATGGTTCTCGAGGAGCGCAAGAACGTGTTTTTCACTGGCGCAGCAGGAACAGGTAAAAGTGTGCTTCTGCGCGAGCTGATTAAAAGACTGAAGGTCCAGTACGACAGGAGCGAGGTAGCAGTGACCGCGCTTACTGGTATTGCCGCATGCAATATCGGCGGGCAGACGCTGCACCGGTGGGCTGGAATCGGGACTGGAGAAAGCAGTGTCGACCAGTTGCTGAAAAGGATAACTAAACAGAGCCGCTCGTCGTGGAAGTTCACGAAAGTGCTCCTGATCGACGAGATATCGATGCTGAACGCGAACCTGTTGGAGAAACTGGACGAGATTGCTAAATTCATGCGCAAAAGCGACCTTCCTTTCGGCGGGATCCAGTTAGTTCTCACTGGCGACCTGTTCCAGCTCCCGCCGATCACTAAAGACCGGGTTCCGCAGTTCTGTTTCGAGACGCCAGTATGGTCGAAACTTATACAAAAAACCGCGAAGCTCACTACTGTTTTCCGGCAAAAAGACCCTGAATTCGTCAAAATACTGAACGAGCTTCGACTGGGCGAGGTCTCACGCGAAACCATTTCTTTGTTCAACACGCTTTCGCGTCCTCCGCGTCTGCCTAAAGGCATTGTCCCGACCCAGCTCTTTGCGACACGGAAACAGGTTTCTGAAGCGAATTCTTTGGCGCTTGAGAGCTTACCAGGGACGACGTACGAGTACACATGCTCAGACTGGTACAGTATGAACAACCAGCGGAACTACGTCAACCTGAACAACGACTGCCCGGCGCCAGAAGAGCTGCAACTGCGGATCGGCGCGCAAGTCATGCTCATTAAAAACATCGACAGGACGCTGGTCAATGGCAGTATTGGCAAAGTCATTGCGTTCGTCACTCCCGAGCAGTCAATGCGTGTACCCGACGAGAACGCCTCGCGCACAAGCTCGCACTCGGAAGAGGTGCTGGAGTACATGGGCAAACTCAACGCGAAGCACCGCTCGAGTGCTCGGAAACGGGTCCTGGCTGAAGACTTGACGAACGAGCAGGCGAAGAACACGACTGTGCTCCCGCTGGTCAAATTCACGTTTCCTGACAATACGTTCAGAAGAATGATCATGCAGCCGGAAACATGGTCAGTGACCAATAGCGATAACGAGATAATCGCGTCTAGGTGCCAGATCCCGTTACAGCTGTCGTGGGCTCTAAGTATCCACAAATCACAGGGCCAGACTCTGCCATACCTCAGCGTCAATCTAAACAATATATTCGCCAGCGGCCAGGCCTATGTCGCAATAAGCCGTGCTACGAGTCTAGCAGGTCTGCAACTTTTCAGGTTCAATCCTTTCAAAGTCTCAGCCGAGCCTAGAGTCAAGCAATTCTACCTAGATCTGCCCAGCATTAGTGAAGAGGAGATCGCGCTGGGCGAGGAGTTTATGCGCCAACTGAACCGCACAGGACTCTCTTCAGATATCCCGACTCAGACTCAATCTCAGTCTGAGGTGAAACCAGAACTCAAATCCGAACCTCCTTCTCAGGAACTTGCTAACGAATCCGCTAACGAATCTGCTAACGAATCCGCTAATGAATCCGCTAATGAATCTGCTAATGAACCGGTCAAAAAAGAGCTGAACGAACCGATTAAAGAAGAGTCAAAAGAACCAGTCAAAGAAGAGATGAACCAGTTGAACGAACTTCTCAACGAAATTAACGAGTCGGATACAGACGAGTCGAACGAACCTTCTCAACTCAGGCAACAGTCTAGCAACCTGGCTCGGGAACCTACTGAGCCCATAGACCCAATAGATCCTAGAAGCCAGGATCCTGCCTCAGTTGGATTACGCAATGCACGCGCGCAACCAACAATTATCGACACTAAGCAAGACTCAGCCCAACTACATGAGACTAAACCTTACCCCGAATACTCGCCGGCAACATTACTGTCATCATCCCCGGTGCAGGTCAGGAAACCCAGAAAACCCAGGAACGTGATCACGTCCTCGGACTCGAGCTCGGAATCTGAAAATAATAGCCGCGAGGATAGGTACAAACGGAGAAGAATCGTTTGGAGGAGCAGGTAGACCCGTCTCCTCCTATCTGTTACATACATTTAATACTTTACATACTTTACATACTTTACACACGACTTAACGTCTTAACGTCCAGTTCTTTCGCTTCTTTTAGCAGGCAGTCAGTGCAGTCAGTGCAGTCAGCGCGCGTGATCGGTTGTTGCGTCTTTTGTGGTTAGGAAATGATTGTTGGTGTTTAGGTTATTTAGGTTATTTGGGTTATTCGGGTGGTTTTTATATCAAGGTTAGGTTAAATGTGGATCCCGTTTGGATAACAGTATGTAGTAACTATTCACTTGAAATTAACTGTTTCAACAGTTTTAGTGCCTAGATCAAGCACTACAAGCGTCCCTGAGGGGTTAAATGGAGGGACAGCGATGTAAAGAACATCGTTTCTTAATTCAGACGCAAACGTAGACGAATTGGCGGAAAAGTAGACGTCTGGTTTGGACGTAAGTATCATTGGGTCTTCAACGTACGGGTAAGACCATAGCGTGTCAGGGGCTGTAGGGGCAAGGTGCCCGTAATTTATTGTTTTCTCCATCAAATCAATATCGCTGAACTTGTTACTGAAATCATACCGTTTCAAATCGTCAATTGGCTGTCCTGAAGTGCCTAAGATCTGGGTCGTGGAATCAACAGTAAACAGCTCGGGATTAGAAACAGATCTCAAGACTTTAGACGCGATTAACTGCCGGCATGTTTTGAACAGCGCGCCGTGTAATGGGAGCTGCGGAAATGCAGTGGGAGCGGGGTCTGTAGGCCCTGGCATCAGAAACACCGGAAGGGCTTTACACAGCGTGTTCAAAAGCGAATCGAGCCGTTCAAAAACAGTCAGATTGAGTTTCGGTCTAAGTACTCGCGATCCAACTAGTTTGCTCTCGTCTTCAGCCAGGCTGTTGCCCGCGATTATCAGCGCGCTGTACGGCGTCGTCAGTAAGTGCTCTAATAGCAAAGTATACTGCAGGTCTTCGTTAACTGTTTCCTTTAAATTAAGACCGCTCAAAATAGCTATTTTCCCCTCGTCCAAGTTCTCTGGGCTCTTTTGTTCGGGTTTAGGATGCGTTGGGGTAGTCGGGTAGCAAATAGCGACCATTTCAAACACACCGTCGTCCTGCAGCACGCCAAGAACTGCAGCAACAGTTCCTGTGACCAGAATATCTGTTTCCAAACCCTTTAAAGGCACTCTTCCAACCTCGTCTTCTAAATAAACCTCGTCTTCTGGCGACGCGTACTTCTGCGGCTCTACGGGCATGACTCCATGGTACATCTGTTTTAGTTCAGTGAAAATATTGTTTTTGAAATGCGGGTTGCGCACAATACACCCCGTGCAGTACGCCAGTTTGCCTACTGGCAGGTCCAGCGTTCGCGCCTTCTCCTCGCCGTCTTTCCAGTCTTCCGGCGGCGAGATCCGCGGTCTGAGTTTGGCGAGCCTGTCCTGGTAGATACTCGTGTACTGCCGCGCGTAGTTCGGCGGATGGAGGAACTTGTCGCTCGTTTCTATTTGTACGCTTTTCCGCATGTTGTGGTCACCCCTAACCCGCCTTCACTGCCTATAAATCATGCGACCACAATCTGTCTACATCTGTCTACATCTATTTAGAATCTGTTCAGAATCTGTTTAATATTGACAAGGGGTGGTATACGTTAAAAAGTAATTGCATAATTTAAACAATTGATCACTGGTTGGCTCCGATTGCCCATCCAATGCCGCTTTTCAGCAGGTTCGAAATATGCGTGCGTTTATGATCGGGTTCAGGAACAGGCGCGGCTGCGATCTGCGGCTGAGAAGCAACTGGCGTAAGCGAAGTCTTGGCCTCTTTCTCCAGCTCCGTCCATGCGCGCAGAACCGTTTGGATATCCGATTCCGGGCACAGCGAAAGGCTTGTTGAGAGGTACTGCAGCTGTTTCTTCAAGATCTGCGGCGAGCGCGGGAAGTCCCACTCGGGGCTGACGTAGTTTCCGGCCTGGTAGTACGCGATCCAGCAGTCGGCGTCATTGGGATTGAGAATGGCTATTAGTTCCTGCACTGCCGTGAAATTGTCGTCGGCAAGCGCGGCGTCTACACACAACTGCGAAACCGACCCACGCTCGGCCTGGTCGGCGGCTGTAGAGATTAGTTCAGAGAATTTCAAGTACGCGCGAGGGTGCAGTTCTAAAATCTTTCTTAAGACTTCGGCCCTGGTATGGCTTAGAACATACCGCGGGTCCAGATTATAGGTTTGCTGCACTTTTAGCGCCCGTTCGAGCTCAAGTCTTCTTAAATCCTTGATTTTGTCGCTGTCTACAATATCCAGTGCCGTCAAGACTTGCGGCAGCTCTAAATCAGTATTGGTCTCGTACTCCGCACATACTTTATAAACGACTTCGCGCACGGTTTCAGGGTGCTCCTCATACACAGATGTCACAAACATGAACTTCGCCCTTCTGACGGCCTCCTCGACGCTGTAGCGTACAATGAACTCGGTTTCCAGGCTCGAGAACACGGTTTTATGCAGGGTTATTAGATCCTTGAACGAGAACGACGCGCTGCGTTCAAGATACCTGTACAGAACAGCTGTCTGGATTTCTTTACCCCCTTCAGTCCAGTCGGCAAGCTGCTGGAAAGTATTGCTCTGGAACCGAGACGTCAATGCTGCCTGAATAAGCTCTTCTAAAAGAGTCAAAAGCGGAGAATCAGAGTTGTTTCTTTTCAAAGTTTGGACTAACGTCTGCACGAGCTTTGCTGACCCGGTTTCCGAGCGGAAGCAAGCATTGACAACAGCGTTGTCGAGATCGCGCGTGTTGGTTAATGGAACCTCGCAAATCGTGGTCAGCGGCTGAGTTTCGAGCCATTGACGCAGAATATCAGTGCCGTTGCGGTATTTCATGTACGGCAGCACTAACACATTTAACCGTTGCTTGATTTTCCAGTGCGGGTTCGGCACTTCCAGCAACAAATTAAACATCTTGCTCAAATCGCCAGACTCGAACTCTTCAAGCGAAATAAACGGCATCGACATGATTTCCGACGATTTCTGAAGCCTTCTGTACATCACTAACGGCGCAATTATCCCGTTAATCCAGTCTATATCCACGTCTTCTTTGAGATCAGGAATATAGACTCTGGAATAGTTTCTGTCCACTAACCGCAGCCATACTTTATAGAAATACGACGTTTCCGACTCTTCTAGTTTGACTGGAGGAGTCCATTGTTTCCTTAAACACTCTGAACGCACAAACTCAGCAACGTCTTCATTAAGGTCTTCTTCTTGACATATTTCGGCGTTCTTGAAAACGGCTGAACGCAATTCCACAGTCTCTGGAAACAGCGCTACTAGCAGCGAGTACGGCGAGCCAGCGTCGAACCCAGACTCGTGTTTAAACGTGAATTTAAACGGCACAACGCCTTGAGCCACTGCTTCTAAATCCATACTGATTAGTAAGTGCCACGTACCACGCTATACTTCAATGCCTTTACTAGTGTCCTGCCAATCCTAGTTAGTGATATGGTTAGTGTCAATTGTTTTTAAATAGTTAGCTCTTCCAAGGCCAACCGGTCTGCTGCTTGCTTGAGTGCTTGCTTGGTTGATTGCTTGAGTGCTTGCTAATTGGTTTGTGGGGATGTGGGGTGGGGTATAAATGTGGTCGTGCTCATGGGTAAGGGCATGTCGGACACTGAGCCGCTTCGAGGACTTGTAGAGTCTGTTTACAGCAGCTTGACAGACCCCCTTTTCTCCGAACTGCAGAATGCCGTGTACAGCGACGACAGACAGGCGCTGGAGTTCGCGATTGCGAAGTTCTGTAACCAGCTAACGACGCTGGACATGATGCATAAATCGCGGTGCGTGGACGCGGAAAATATAAGGCTGGAGGACGAGAAAATGGACGCTGAGATCAAAAGTTTATATACTGATCTCAAAACCGGGTCTTCAGACCTCGAGAAACTGAAACAGCGGCTGTTGACTGAGAACACGCTGATCCAGCAGATCCACGAGGGTTTCGAAGCAAAAGAACGGTTCCCGTTATCAGAAAACTCGACAGTTGATCTCGATTTGAGCTTGAGCTTGTCGGAATACGATAAACAGATCGAGTTACTGCATAGAGAAGAGCAGGAAGTAGACAAACTGATAAACGAGCATACTTCGACACTAGACGAGTTTATTGCTGCTGCGGCGAATGTGTGTGAAGTAAGTAACTCGTTTAAACAACTGCACGATTCCAAAGCCGACGAGATCATCGACAGGACCTCGTTAATACTGGGTTCTTCAGCGTCTTCACGCCAGTCGTCGAAATCGCCGTTTCCTCAGCCTGTAACTAACGACACAGAGACTAATTTAGAATTAGAGGGCGAGGAAATCGTCGAGCGCGAAGTCGAAGACGAAATGGAGCTGGAAGAAGAGTTGAACGAGCAGCGTGAAGTCGAAAGCGACCAAATCAATAAAGAGCAGCAGAACGAGGAGAACACGCCTTCTAATCCTATTTAATTCAGATATCATTAATCAATCATCAATCGATCAGTCAATAAATCAATCATCAATCATCAATCGATCAACCGTCAATCAGTACGATTAAATGGAGTCAATATAGATATGTCCTATTAGCGTCGGGATAGCGTCAGTATAGCAGGATAGCGTCAGTATAGCGTCAGTATAGCGACAGGATAGCGTCAGTATAGCGTCAGTATAGCGTGTAGCTTACCGCATCTCACCATGCAGCATAAGTGTTATAGCGACTAGCGATAACTAGCTGGATTGCGCACCAGTAGCACGGTATAGGGTTATCGTATATCATTCATATGTCTATCGAACCATCGTTCGTTGTAATTGTAGTTGTGTAATTGTGTAAAAGGGCGTGATTGTGTGTGATTGGGCGTAAAACGGTGTCAAACCTTGCGCGACCATTCGTTTGCACACTCGAGAACCGCTAAACTTGCTGACCGGCAAGCGCCGGGCCCGTTCGGTTGCGGCAGAGGCGGGAACTTGAACTCTAAATCGTTCTTCAGCCAGAGCTGGCTAGTAGAAACGGATTTCCGCGGTTTCATCAGATCGCGGAACCTGCTGAGTTCTTTCTCGCATGTCTGCTGGTGTTCCTGGTGGTTCATGCCGATATAGTTCTGCGGTTCGCACCGCTCGCGAGCAGCCGTGAAGAACTGGTTGTACCCGCCGTCGAGAACAACGACGTCAGGATAGAACAAGTTAGGGTAGTCGTGCGCGTTCAGCTCGCGGTCGCAGTTGCGGAGATGGTTAGCAAGCATAGGACTGCGGTAGGCCGAGTGCTCGCAATGAAACACAAGCAGCACCTTGCCCGAAGGCGTGCACTCTCTGTCTCTGAACAGCAGCTGCTCGAGCTGCTGCTTGCTGTTCACATTGATGGCGCCGCTGATATGCCCGCCTTCGAACTCGTACTCGAACCGGCAGTCCACAATAAGCACCTCGTTATACAGATCGCTGAACTCGCCGTCGATGACGCGGCATAGAGTGTGCGAATCGATCCTCCTGAACGGGTCCTGCCGGATTTTGAAGCTCGGAACAGGACAGTTCGGGAGGTCTAGAGTACTTAGTCGTTCAATCGGCGACCGCACCGTCAGCTGCTCCTGCAGAAGCTGCCTGGGAGTCGCGAACAGACTCTGTGTGCGCCGTGGAAGGCCGTTGAGCCTGGTTGTGCGGTTAGACCGTCGTCTCACAGGAGAGCTGTGGCTGTTAGTAGGCGTGCCGTCTAGTTGCGGCCGTCTCTCTACACCGCGGCCAAAGGGGATCCCAAGAACCGAGTTCGTGGGCCTGTGAGCCCGTATTTCGATCTCGATATCTCTATCGGTCTCCTCTCTATCAGTTTCGTCTCTCTCGGTCTCCTCTCTTTGAACTCTGAACGCCATCTGGTTAGGACTGTCGGCGTCGGTGTCTGAATCGGCGCACGGACTCGAAATATGGAATTCGGGAAGACAGAGTTTCTTTGGCGAGATCAAATCGCTAGAGTTCTGCCGTTTCCGGTCGTTCACTTCGTCGTCGTCTGTTTCTACATCGCTAGATTCACCGAGTTCGATCATTTCGATCATTTCGCTTGATTCGCTCGATTCGCTTGATTCGCTCGATGGTGATGAATGAGATGTCCGAGATGTCCGAGATAAATGAGTGTGTGATTGGGAATTGGTCCGTGAATGCGACCGGGTGCGCGAGCTCGTGCGCGAGGGGGTGAACGGGTCAATGAAATGAGGCTGGAACTGTTCGTGGTCAACGACTTTCAACGACCGGACGCGCCGTTTCAACGGTTTACACGGGCTCAGGTCGTCGAAATCGTCAGCGCCGTCTATGCAAAGACTGAACGAGAACTCTGCAAGGCCAGTGCTGGCTGCTGAATGCATGCCTACGTTCATAATGATGTATGCTGTATGGGGTTAGTCTGAAAGGTCAGTCTGTAGTGTTAGTATTAATTAGGTAGTCAGGAAGTCCAGAAATGGATTCGAAACAATGGGGTTCGCCGAACGGTATGAATTAAGCCTAAAACTGCGCTTCAGGCTGTATGGTGAACGGACGGCTGGCTGGTGTGCAGTGAAGGTAGTGCACACGAGCGTATGATAAGCTTGTAATGGATGGGCTTGATGCAAGCGTGGGTGCAAGCGTGTGATTAACGAGCGGAGGAGCAAGCTTGGCAAGCAGTAGACAGTCGGCAGGAGTGCGGGCAGGAAGAGTACAGGCAGGAACGTATTCTAGGCGCTCTACTCGGGACGACGGTTACTAGGGAGTGGGGGGGGAAAGAGTGGTTGAGTATGTATGCGAAGACTAGGCTAATTTTTTTTTTGTGAGATTGTACCTTATACACCCTTTTATCATTACATGTGTTTAATTGCCCTCCTGTAATAATGCGGGTCCCAGGGTTGTAAATACGTAGTGTTTTCATTTTGCAAACGAAAACAAGCTGACTGTATTTGGGTGTAAGATCTTGGCTCTTGAAACTGGTAATTATAGATAAATGCCACCTGAACGCACGATTAAATCAACACAAACAGGGGGGTAGAGCCGAGATTTAATTAAGGAACACTTAAAGGATTAAAACGCTGTCTAACAATCACTCTGCTTTTTTACCCCGCGTCAAACTACATGGCTCCAAGCCTGCGTCAGAAGGCTCAGCTAACGGCTATCCTCCCGCGCAATAGCATTAACCTGACGCGTTGGTGTGTGTACATGCATGCATTATGCATAACCACAACCCACATAATATTGCCAAACTCCACTCCACGATGGTACGCGCTCGTGTACCCGGGCGGTTTGTTGGGTTACAGCCGGTTTCTTTTGCTGTAAATCAGGTCGCATTCCAGCTGCAGTCGCGATATGCGAACTATCTTCTTTCCAGACACTATAACCGCTCTTGACCATCACCACCGCGTAAATGCAAGCCCCAGCACAACCCTATGCGCTAAGGGGTAAGGTACAATGCATCCCCCGCTGGTATGTGCTCTGAACTGTGTGAATAACTCCATATACAGGTAAAAGCAGCGGATCGTTTTGCTTTATTCTGTTTATGTCCCCAGACTTCATATTCAGAATCTAGAAATTTTCTGCCTACTTTTGCCGTCCCGTTATTACCATTTTTTTGCTACACGAAAAAAATTACGTAAAAGGGTCGAGAGCATGTTTATCGTCAAACAATATACACAAATCACTTTTACGCGACGTTGATTTCTAATGTACACAATTGTTTGTTTATAATTCTATGTTTGTGTTGAACCTCTGCAGCAGTATCTTGTATACAGAGTGTGATTCTTAGTAATAGTGTGCGATGAGATTAGCCTAGGGTGTAGGGTAAGATCATTCAAGCTATACTTAGACTGAAACGGGATGTAAGTCCAAATGTATATTATTCCAATTTATTATTTAGGTTGTTTCACCATCCTATTTATACTTGAGTATCCAGTGGA
>JAJLWC010000103.1:0-12598 GCA_030674195.1 Starmerella stellata | reverse complement strand
CTGGATACTCAAGTATAAATAGGATGGTGAAACAACCTAAATAATCAATTGGAATAATATACATTTGGACTTACATCCCGTTTCAGTCTAAGTATAGCTTGAATGATCTTACCCTACACCCTAGGCTAATCTCATCGCACACTATTACTAAGAATCACACTCTGTATACAAGATACTGCTGCAGAGGTTCAACACATATCGCCAGTAAAGGCCGCGTTTGAACCCAGGTTTTTAATACATATAGAGATGTCGCAAGCTGGTGTGAAGTCCGGCCCCGCGCTTGCTCGTCTGAAATCGGCGTTCGAGAAAATGAAGGACCCGAAATACGTCCGCACGCCCGAGAAACTACGCGAGATTGTCGCGTTGGGAAAAGACGCGAGCATCGACCAAGGTGTTATTGAGCAGACTTACACGACCACGCAGATCGGCGGGCAGAAATTGCGCAGCGAAGTTCTGAAAGAAGAGCGGTTTAACCGTAGAAATATCGATGACGGGCAGTACATCCCAGAACCGTACCGTTATGACGATATCTCGAGCGCAGGGCATTTGAGTCTTGAAATCATTAGAGAGGAGCGCGCGTATAACCGTGCTGCTGCCTACGAACTGCCGTTGTTAGTACAGTACCGCGAGAAGTACGTTAGACCCACTAAACAGCAGTTCTTGAAGTTCACATACGAACAGGCCCCCAGCGAAGAGCAGATCAATGTGCCTGGCGTGAGTCTCGCATTCGACCCAACAGAGGTTCCTGATCTCACTCATCCCCAACTGCACAAACTCTGTTTGCTGGCAGCCGAGTACATGCACGACGGCATTGTGACGCTAAAATGCCAGTCTTTCAAAGCCGCGGCCCAGAACAAACAATACCTTTTGTCCCTTTATAGACGGCTTGTTACCTGTGCTAAAGAAGAAGACGCTTTTGACGACATCCCGCTGCCTTTACAATGCACAAAACCCAAAACGCCGAAGTCGCAGTATCCTATTCACGTCTGGCCTGAAAAATGGAACCGGCCAGACCTGAAACCGGCACCCAAGGACGATCTGTTCTCTGTGGTTCATGTCGAAACTTTATAATTACGTTCCACTACATACACCCCTCAACCATACACAATATACAATACACTACACAATACACTGAACTGAATACACTAAACGGTACGTCTGCAAATTTCCATTCAATTGCACAATCTATTCACTGCTCATACTTTGCACTATACACACTGATTGACTGGTGTATACTATTCGATGGTATCTAGCTGTTAACTATGAGAGATCGACGCATGATATAAGCACTGGTGGTAACGTGCCCAATCCACTAAATGACGCTCAACAAATTGTAACTGTTTTGAGTGCAAGTTTTGACTGAAAATGGTAAGTGTCGTGACACGTTGTCGTGTCAACGTGACCGTTTATGCACACCCGAGCGCGTCTTAACGCACGCGTGATCTAGGCACGTATCTATTTTTACAAACTCGAATGTACTATGCGTATTAGAATACTATGCTTTGTTTGAATAAATATTACCTGAATTGAATATCCACGAGCGCGATTCCAGGCGCAGCCTCGTGCGCCATAGAGAAGTCCGTGTATATGCCCTCTGCCGTGCTGACGCCGCACAATTGCAGCAGCGCGAGCAGGTAGTCTGCGCCGTGGTTGGCGCTGTACTGCGATTGCATCTCTGGGCTCGTTTCTATTTCCGCGAGCTCCAGAATGCGCTGGTGCGTGAACAGTTTCTCGGCAGACGCCCGCGTCTGCATGCTCTCCACCAGCGCGTCGACGCTTATTTTGGTTTTGTTATGCGGCAATGTCACCGTGTCTTCCATCTGCATGTGGAAGTGGGTGTTCAGAGCGCTGCGTATTCGTGCGAACACATCTATTCGCCAGTCTGTGCTTGTAGACATATTTTCATTTAAATAACTCTGCAATGACTAAAGATATTTCAGGGTGCGCTCATAAACCGCGCGTTATTTCTATGCACCCGGGGTATCGTCAGTATGGGTTAGTGTTTAAATATGGGGTAAGCGTTGCGTGTAGGCGTTGCACGTCATAGTGTCAGCGGTGGATTGTGTTGCGCAAGTGCATGTCTTACATATGGTTTCACTTGTATGCGCTAAGCTGCGCTAGGCTGCGCTTAGCCGCGCATTAAAGCTGTAAGCTGTTCGCAAGGTCAGCATCTTGTAAGCCATTACAGGCGCGTACGTGTGTCCGCCTCTATAGGCGTGTATTGATCGATTGCACAAGCCAAGCAGGTTTGTGGCCCGCCTGGTTTGTACACCTAACCCTGGTAGATATGCGTCGGTTCGCGTCTACACTAGCGCCGGTAGAGCTCGCGTTTGACGCGTTTAAAGGCAAATCACAGTCGAAAACCCCGCCAGTGCTGATCCTGCATGGCTTGTTCGGGTCAAAACGCAATAACCGCAGCGTGGGCAGGGCTCTAGCCCAGAAACTGCAGACCAGCGTTTATAACTTAGATCTGCGCAACCACGGCGAGTCTGCCCACAATGACGTGCATACCTATACTTCTATGTCTGAGGATGTTGCTCAATTCATGCGCTCTAACAAAATAGATCCTGCAATTGTCATTGGCCATTCTATGGGCGGGAAAACCGCGCTCAGTTTCAGTTTGCAGTACCCTGAGCTCGTTAAGGGGTGTATCAGTGTCGACAATGCTGCTGTAGAGAAGCAGTTGAGCGCGGATTTTCGCACGTTTATTAAAGGAATGCAAACAGTAGACGATTCTAATGCTAGCAGTATTCAGGAGATGCAAGAGATCATTAAACCCTTCTGCTCCGAGAAACCAGTCGCCGACTTCCTGCTCTCGAATTTCGCACGCCACAACGGTGTGTATAAATGCAGGCTCGCATTGCCTGTTCTCGACAAGTACTTGGATACAGTTGCGGGGTTCGACTACAAGTCTGCGCACGCTCAGTATACCGGCCCTACTTTGCTGATTCGGGCACTGAAATCGTCGTTTATAAGCGATTCGGCTATTAAGGAAATGAAGAATTTGTTTCCAAAGACCGAGGTCGTGGATGTAGACACTGGTCACTGGGTGATCAGCGAAAGGCCGTACGAGTTCATGGATATTTGCGTTAACTGGATCAATGCGCATTCCTAGAATCTATACATATACACAATATTCGATAGACGGTCAACTATAGATTAAATCTCTAGCAAATACACTTTTAAGTACACTTTTAAATGACTGGAATAGTTTTTATGTGTTCACAGCTGGCAATCCCATTCTCAAACCCTCTTAGTACCCTTGACCTGTATAGGCAGACTTAAGGATGATTGTTTACATGAATCGACGTAGATATTTCAAGACACAGTACTACTCGGCTTTTGGAGGTGCAGCATCAACTACTGAGACTAGTTTTTTCATGAAATATGCAATTGCACTTATTGTCGAATATATCTCATTATTGAATGTTCCTATTCATTGGCACGCATTCATGTCCCTATCCAAATTGTGGTTGACCCCTACCCTACAGAGGATTATAGAGTCCGCAAATGGTATATAAACCGCAGCAGTTCTGCTACTTTGCTCACCTAACTCCGGCGATTCTGCTAATTTCCCAACCACGAACTTCAGCGATTCCTCGGCCTTTCTAGCCTCGGCTTAAATATCAAGTCTTTAAACCTTCTAAACAGTAGATGTACAACCTATTAAAAGTAACACATTGACTGCAAAGTATGATTGTGTCTATGATTTTGTCATTCGTAATGTCTACACAGATACGATAAGTATGCAAAAACGCGCCTGAGTGTTCAGCTGGACTTGCCAAGGTGCTGGAACACGTCGTTGTGCGCTTGGAGCCTGGTCTTCTCGTTATACGCAGCCTCGCATTTCGACGCGTAGCGCCCCGCGGCAAACGCCAGCGTCTCGCGTGAGCGCTGAGTCAACGGGGCGAGCAGTTTCAAATGAAGGAACGTGCGTTGGTACCCCGAAATCTCGGAGTCTATGGTTTTGAGTTGAGAGCTGATCTCCTGTTTCTTTTTCTGCAGCGGCGACTGCGGCGGATTCGTGTGCACGCTGCTCAATGAGTGCTCGACGCTGTGTAAACTGCCTGCAGTTTCAGAATCGTTGATTTTCTTAGGGGATTCTAGATCCTCTAGATCCTCTAGATCCTCAAGCTTCTCGTGCTTCTCGTGCTTCTCGTGCTTCTCGTCTTCCTCGTGCTCTTTTTCGTACATTTCGTGATCAGACCCGAGCGTGAATGTAGGATGCTCAGTTTCGGCTGTTCTGTCGTACTCAGAAGAGGTCATGCTTGAACTCGATTCATGAATCGAAGGAAGAACATGATTGTCTGAGAACCTGTGGGGCTTTTTAACATCGCATTCCTCTTCAGAAACGCAGTCAGTGCAGTCCATAGACTTGAAATCGTCAGAACAGTCAGCGGATTCCGGTTCGACGGCGTCTTTGAACTCCTCTTCGGTTTCTCCGACTTTGTCGACCTCGATTCCATAAACGTTCGCGACCTCGACGTCGGTCTGGCCTTGTTCAAGTTCGTCAGTAATCGTGGTTTCAGTGTCGTTGGATTCAGTTTCCGCAGTGTTTGTTGGCTTGTCCAGGTACGGAGCAATGCCGCTCGAAGCAAGCGCACCAGCATAGTTAATGCTTTGAACCCATTGTTTCAGCTCCTGATCGTCCTTGACAGCCAAGATCTGCTGCTCGAAATCGCGCGACCCGGCAACAACTGCAAATATCTTTAGTTTGGATTTCATGCCAATTGCATGATTCGGGATCAGAGCTGCCATTTCAGTCGTCGGGAACGCAATGGCAGCGTTCAGCGACTCTACTGAGACTTGGGCCCCGTCTTTCTGGACAAACTGTTTTACCCACTGGGTGTTTTTGAACAGGTATAAATGCGACACCGTCAACACCGCTCCCCACTCCTTCCACTGCGGTTTCTGGCTGCCTAGCAGCCGCTTTGTTTCCTTGCAGTAGACAACGCCGTGCTTGACCACATGGACTTCAACAACTCCTGGTTTGCGTGAGAGCTCTTTCTCAGTGTCGTCGAGCTCGCCTAAAGCGTCTAATGCTTCTAATGCGTCGGGCACTTTATGCAGCATCGATTTCTGCGAAATCACTTGTAACCGCACGCCCTGGCTGCTGGCTAGCTGGATAGCGTCGAACTCGGTTTTTGTGAACGGGCAGAACGTGCTTGTAGGTTTTTCAGGCAGAACAAGCTGCGGCCGTAACGCGTCGAGCCGGTTCTCGAAAATGTAGACGTACGGATCGATATGCGACTCTTTTAACCAACTGAACGAGGGCGAGCGTTTACTGCTGATCGAGGCCGAGTACTGCGACATCGTTTCCTCGACCTGTTCGTTAATATCCTCTACAGACCCTCGTCTTTGCACGCTGTTGCTGTTGGCGCTGTAGTTGCTGTGCACAGAGTCGCCAGAACCGCGGTGTCTCCGCTCGCTTTTGACTGTGACAGCGGGAGTTTGGTGGGTAAGTTGCGAGGATGAAGAGACTGTGCTGTTTGGAGTAGTTGTGGTGGTTGCAGTTGTTGCGGTGGTTGCAGTTGTTGCAGTTGTTGCAGTCTCAGCAGTGCCGGTTGTTCCTGTGGTTATAGCAGTGCTTACTGAGTCCCGGTGCAGAGTCCCTGAGTTGTTTACAACACTGTTTACAGCACTGTTTGCGCTGCTGGGTTCATGATTATCGGTGTAATCGTCGTCGGCTCGAAACGGGCATGCTGTGATGTTGTCGTAGAAGTACTCGAATATCTCCGGCGCTACACCGTCAGCGCAGCTGTACTGCACAAAGTCGTGCTTCGTCATTTTATGTTTCACGTTCTTGTTGAAGAAGTCGGTGTGCAGCATGACCAGCGAGAACACTACATACAGCACCTGGTCTGGGTCCTGGAACACGTCCGGGTTGTTGTAGTGCCATAACCGGCTGAAACACTGCAGAACACGCTCGATTTGCTGGCTTTCTTCCGGAAGCGAGACGCAGTACAGAAATTTGCGTAAACTCATATCAATTGGCTCGTTCTCGAACCGCATCATCCGCATTAGAAACGTCAGCATCACGTCCATGCTGTACTCGTGGCCAGCATGCAGCGTGTCTTTGGCCAGCAGTGCACACACGTACCGGTTGCGACTGTACCCTAATGCATGTAAACTGTCGGCGTGGCGCACAGCCACTGGGTCCAGCTTCAGATTGATGATATCCGGGTCGCTGAGCTGGCTCTCAACGCCGTCTAATGGCAGGGGCGGCAGTGGCAGCGACATCCGCGCTTTGGCCTCGTCGTGTACTGGGTTTATCAGCGGGTTCTGCCGCAAACTGCTTGCGGAATTCACACTGGCATTGCGTCTTCGTAACGAGCTGGCTAAACTGCTCGACCGGCTGCGTGTGCGTTTGCTCTCGTCCAGAAACCGGCGATTTGGACTCGACGGAATCGACTCGACCGCTGGAAACGGGACGGTTGGGGCAATCGGGGGTTTAGGCGGGTTTAAACTGCCGTCGTCGAACCGAGGGCAGTTCACACCCTCGCTGCGGTCCCAGAACCGGAGTTTCCCGAGCTTGCCGCGGACTACATCCTCTCTCGAGCTCGAATTCGTCTCGTTATCGCTGCCAGACCGTTTAAACAGCTGCCAGCCGCGCTCGCCGCGCTCTTTGTCGCCCCGCAGTTTGGTGCCGTCAGTATGCTCGGCGGTCGAAACGCTTTTCTCAGAAGACTCGCTCTTCTCGCGCTTCTCGATTTTCTCGCCTTTGATACGCGCCTTCAAATGCCTTGGCGCCTTTCTTCGAGTCTTGTCTTCTCTACGAACAGATCGCATACTGCATGTGCGGGATTGGGAGAGAGTGTAACCCTTGACCTGTGTAGCCAAATTATTGCATCTCTAACCAACGCGTCCTCAGTGTGCGCCAAAGCACGCGTGCGGGTGTGCGCCAAAGCAGGCAAGCCAAAAAAAAAAAGAAGGAAAAAAAGAAAAGCCCGCGACGCTATTTACATTTGCGTTGTATGCTAATTTTATCAAAACGGGATTGTGTTTCTTTGCTATTTGGTTTTTTCTCTTTTAGTTTTTTTAAAGATAATTTGTATTTACTTAGGTACTTAACGCTATTAAATAGGCACCCTGTTTTTCCTAAATAGCTTTTTATCCGCTGTATTAATTCGCCTGTTTCTGTAACGGGTTTCCAGATTGCCGGTCCCAACGCATTACAAACGAATACACACCACTGTACTCACATGCATACACGGTATACTGTCAGTATACTGTCATATCCTGTCAGTACGTTTGACAGCAAATGCGTATGAGTGTAAAGCTATAATCCAAAAGCAATCTGGATGTATGCAATCGGTTTCTAGACTAAAAGAGTACAGAAGAGCCCGATAATATAATAATCGCTAGATTACCCCGCTTGTATGGGTATACGTTTAAGTATAGTAAAAGGCCGCATTATTCCAACGTTTTAGTTACATAATCACAATCAGATGCACGGATCCTGCCTGTAGTATCTGCACAGTCAGCATGCGGGTCAGGCTCACGCAGGTTTATTCAGTATACGCGTATAGGTGTATGTATGTAAATAATGCTCTTCGAGCAGAGGTCTTGTGTTTCTACATCATGAGTATGATTTTTGTAGTGTATATATTTGCTGAGCATGCGTGCTATGCATGTATGCTATGCACATACATTTCATAGGTAATTTCAGTACGTTGTGTGTTATGAGTTGTGCTATAAATGTTGTGCTGTGTATGATATGGGGCATGATATGGGGCATGATATGGGGCATGATATGGGGTATGCATTGATGAAGCTCGTTCGTCGCGATGCAGAGGTGTTGGTTAGTCACATCGCAAGTAAGGTAAGGTAAAGTAAGGCACGATTGGGGTTCGCTGAACGCGTATCTAATCAAGATACTGCGATTAGTCACTATCACTGAGTCATTCAGCCTCACAATATCGCACCACACAGTCCTATTCTGACCTTAACAACCTTGTCGAAAAAACCATGTTGTCGGTATTCCGGAGACTTGCGTCGCCGCGTATGCCGCTGCATTGCTTTGGACGCCGTTTAGCACATTCGGCGACCTCTTCGAGCTCCAAAGACACCGTCATCCAGCTTCTGGACCAGATCGGATCCAAACGCGAGGTTGAACAGTACCTCTCGTACTTCACGTCCGTAGACACTAAACGCTTCGCTGTGATCAAGGTAGGCGGAGCCATTATCACGCACGAGATTGAGAAGCTTGCGAAAGCCCTTTCCTTCCTTTACCATGTTGGTTTGTACCCTATTGTTCTTCACGGAACCGGCCCCCAGATCAACGATCTGCTCGAGCGCGAGGGTGTAGAGCCCGACTACATTGACGGGATCCGTGTGACTGATGCGAAAACCATGCGTGTTGTGCGTCAGTGCTTTTTAGAGCAGAATCTGACGCTTGTAGACGCTTTAGAGAAGCACGGCGTGCGCGCGCGTCCTATTACCTCTGGCGTGTTCACCGCTGAGTACTTGGACAAGCAGAAGTACCAGTTTGTCGGAAATGTCACTAAAGTCAACAAGAAGCCGGTCGCTGCTGCCATTGAGTCCGGGTACTTGCCCGTACTGACTGCCATGGCCGAGACTACAGACGGCCAGATCCTGAACGTGAATGCAGACGTTGCTGCTTCCGAAATTGCTAAATCGGTCATGCCGGTTAAAATTGTTTACTTGAGCGAGAAAGGCGGGCTGTTCAACGGCAAGAACGAGAAGATCAGTTTGATCAACCTCGACGAGGAGTTTGAAGGCCTGCTGAAAGAGCCGTGGGTGAAATACGGCACGAAATTGAAGCTTGTCGAGATCAACGATCTGCTGCGTCACCTCCCGAAATCGAGTTCCGTTGCGATTATTTCTACTGACGACCTCCAGCGCGAGCTTTTCACTGATTCCGGTGCTGGTACTTTGATTCGCCGCGGATCGAAGGTCACTAAATACACTGCTGCCGCTGAGCTTCCTGTCAACGTCCGCTCGAAACTCGAGGAGAGGGTTCTTCTTGGTTTGGACAACGGTGAGTACGCTATTTACAGCGACGAGTTAGTCGACGCTGTTGCCGTTGTGCGTGTTGGCGCACCTGCTGTTCTTGAGTCTTTCCAGGTTACCAAATCGGGCTGGCTGAACGCTGTTGCCGACAGAGTATGGGACCTTATTTCCGGCGACCATGCTGAACTTGTCTGGGTTGCTGCTCAACAAAGCGACGATGTTCCCTTCTACTTCACGCGCTCGTCTGGCTCTGTTACCAAGAACGGGTTAGTCGTGTTCTGGAAGGGCGGTGAGACTGTCCTGGACCCTGCTATCAAGGAACTCAATTCCGAGCTCGCCAAACAGGTTAGTGAGCAGTCTCAGACTGCCAGTGCTAACGGCGTGCGCCATTACTCTACTTTCGCTAAACGCAGTGCCAAGCAGCCTGTGTTTTCTTCGAAACGGTTCTTCTCTTCGTCTCCTGCTGCTTCTGCTGGTTCCACTGAGCCTAAACGCGTTGCACTTATTGGCGCGCGCGGGTACGTCGGCCGTAAACTTATTGAACTCATTGATTCTCATCCCTACCTCGAGCTTGCCCATATCTCGTCTCGCGAGCTTGAAGGCAAGCGGTTAGAAGGCTACCGCAAGCGCACGATCCACTACGAGAACTTAAGCGCTGAAGAAGTCCACAAACTCGAGGAGAACGGCGACGTCGACGTCTGGGTAATGGCCCTTCCTAACGGCGTTTGCAAACCGTTTGTCAAAGCGATCACTGGCGCTAGAAAGGAGGGTGGATCGGTCATTATTGACTTGAGCGCCGATTTCCGGTTCGACACTACCGGCACTTGGACCTACGGTCTTCCCGAGCTCAACGACAGAGCCGAGATCGCTAACTCGTTGCGTATTTCGAACCCTGGTTGCTACGCCACTGCTTCTCAGCTGGCACTTGCACCCTTGATTGCCGAGAACTACTCTTCTCAAACCGAGCGCCCCTCAGTGTTCGGAATCAGCGGCTACTCTGGCGCCGGCACCAAGCCCTCGCCCAAGAACGATATCAACCACCTGAACAACAATTTGATTCCGTACTCGTTGACCGACCATATCCACGAGCGCGAGATCTCGACGCGCATGAAGACGCGTGTGAACTTCAACCCCCATGTTGCTCAGTGGTTTGAAGGCATTGCGTTAACAGTCAACATCCCGTTGTCGCGCCCTATCACATCACGTGATCTCCGTAATCTGTACCAGGACCGGTTTGCCAACGACAAGCTTATTACCGTCACTGGCGAGCCGCCTGAGGTGAAAGACATCTCTGGCCACCACGGCGTTGTCCTTGGCGGGTTCGCCGTTAATGCTGCTAAAGACCGTGCTGTTGTCGTTGCGACTATTGATAACCTTCTTAAAGGCGCCGCGACCCAGTGCTTGCAGAACATCAACCTGGCCTTGAAGTACGACGAGTACGCGGGTATTCCTTTAGACCACATTATCCGGGGTTAATATAGCTTGATGTACTAATTGTTTTAGCGATGCAATAAACCCATAGCAAACCTAAACCCATAATACCAATAAACCACAATAAACCACAATAAACCACAATAAACCACAATGACCCCATAATACAAAAATACAAAAATACAAAAATACAACCACAAGACAGTAATACATCAGTACGGCATACAACCACGTACTTCCAATATTGAAAAGCAGCAGAGTGCTAATACTGTTCACAGCCAATACATTGTAGATGCCACAATGGCGAGTCAATGGAGACTAGATGGCGAGTCAATGGCGAGTCAATGGCGATTCGATGGCTGATCTGTGTATCGGTGTATGAGTTTGTATATGGCGAGTTCGCATATGGCGAGTTCGCATGGTGAGTCGAAATATATTTGCGAGTTCTCAGAGGTATAAGGAATGGTCTCGCATTAAGGGATAGGCGTGTACATATTTCTACGCAGTCTCGATAATCTATAAATGCGCGCCCGCTACTCTTTCTCCTTCGGCTCGTAGTACTGCTCGGGCATGCCCTGCATCGGGAACATGCCTGGCGGGCCTTGGAAGGGGTACATATGCGACGGGGGGAACTGTGGCGGGTACTGGAACTGGCTAGCTTGATTAGTTGCTTGGCGCTGGCCGTTGCCGCTGCCGGCAGCTTGCGGCGGCTGGCTCGACTGCCCGGGCATGACGATCCCAGGCGGCATCTGGTTAGGAACGACGCCGTGCATCGGCATCTGCGGCCTTCCGGGCATCATCATCGGCATCATCGGGTAGTACATCGGGTGCGCGGGCATGCCGTCGGCATTAGGCCCAGGCTGCTGGGGTGTGATTCCAGGAGGAAGCGACCCTGGGTGGTGGTTAGGATGGTTCATTGGCTGTCCTGGCACATGGTTCGTAGGCACCGACGGCTGGTTTGCGCTATGAGTCTGGAGTCCGGGCGGCAGAGTGTCGCCGCGGTTGTGGCCCATTAAATTCGGCATGCCGCCCATCTGAATAGGGATTCCTGGAGGAAGATTCGACATCCCAGGAACGCCTGGCGGGCCAGAAGGCTGCTGGCCGCCGCTGATCTGGTCCTGGACGGCCTGCTGTTGATGTTGCGCTTGCTGGGCTTGCTGGGCCTGCTGTAATTGCTGGGCCTGCATTTGCATTTGTTGGAACTGCTGGAACTGCTGCTGTTGTAATTGAGCTTGCTGCTGCGCTTGCTGCGATTGCTGCGATTGCTGGCCTTGCTGCGGCTGCTGGCCTTGTCGAGGCTGCTGGCCCGGCTGAGACTGGCCTTGTTGGGGCTGAGGCTGGCCATGTTGAGGCTGCTGCGAGTGAGGCTGTAATTGCGGAACACTCGGCGAATTGCGCGCGTTTAATTGGCTGTCTGAAGACTGAACCGACAGCGTCGAGATGTTTTTGTGTAGACTTTGTTTCAACGAAGAAGAACTGTCCGAGTACGGCAGGTGCTCAACTCCATGGGCACCGGTACCGGAGCTGGCTGAACTGCCGACGGTTTGATCATTTTCGGGCTCGTCTTTCGGTTTGAAAAACGTGCTGAATCGTGAACTTGTTTTTCCGCGCGTCGGCAGCGACAACGGCGTGTCCCATTTGTCGCAATGGTCGACTTGAGGCGCAGTTGCGGGTGCTGCTGGCAAAATGCCGCTATTAACGCTGCTAGTAGCCACATCGCCGGACTCGGCAGTAATACCCTGGCCTCCAGGAACGCCAGCACCGTTATTGGAATCAGGACTGGCGGCTTGTTCGCGGTCTTTTGACTCGGAACTGCCACGGCGGAATTTCTGCTGTTGTTGTTTCCATTGCTCGAACGCAGCAACAGTTTCAGAATGGCTTTTCAAGCCTGAACTCTCGGCGTCGGCTGAAGGCGCAAGCCAGTCCTCGACGACTCCGCCGTCGTCTTCTTTGCTTCCTGCGCGCGGCCGGCCAGAGTACTCGTGCGGCGCCGTCCCGTGCCGCCGTTCTTGCCGGCGGCCGTAGGAACCGAGATTGCGCTGCGATCTGCGCTGCGACGGGTGCACGACGGGCGCAGACCCGAAATTCAGCGCGCCGGGCTCGAGGATCCACTCGGGCGCAGCAACTAACGGCGACTTCGCGCATTCTTTTATAACCTCGATGCTGTATATCTTCTCATTGCTCTCCAGCTCCG
>JAJLWC010000102.1:0-16316 GCA_030674195.1 Starmerella stellata | reverse complement strand
CCACTGGATACTCAAGTATAAATAGGATGGTGAAACAACCTAAATAATAAATTGGAATAATATACATTTGGACTTACATCCCGTTTCAGTCTAAGTATAGCTTGAATGATCTTACCCTACACCCTAGGCTAATCTCATCGCACACTATTACTAAGAATCACACTCTGTATACAAGATACTGCTGCAGAGGTTCAACAAATACCACTAATATCATCATACTTAATCACCCAGATCTATTTATACATTTCCACCGCACGCCGGGTATGTTGCCCTACTCAGCCGGTTTCCACGTGCTCATATCTACAACTGCAATTTTTTCAGTCGTAAGTGTCGCTATATACAATACTTTTTTATGTATGGGTACACCTCATACATATATACACATTTACACACTTATACTTTCCCCCTTTTCGACACCTACGAACTTAATCTGTTCATACGGTTCTGGATATCGGCGAGGGCTGGTGTACGGTACTTAGATTGCACATAGACGAACGCAGCTAATAATCAAATATGTGGGGCTTAGCGTGTGCATTATGGCTTGCTTTACCATATTATGTATCGAGGACGCAGGGTTCCTCCAGTGTTGATGCAACGTTAATCTCGATTAGAGAAAGCCGGGAACAATGCTTCTGCAGAATCTATAGTTAGCCAGGTACCGAGGCCGAACCTTTTACTACGGTGTTATTTAGTGTGATTAAAATGTAATTTCGTGGTTGCGTATACTTAGCCGTTTCCTTCAGTATACATACGCACCCCTAAACCCACCCAGTGCAAATTATTTCCTTCATCTATCTTGAATCCCGAGTTGCCCTAATCGAACGCGCTCCGTGCTTTATGCACGCGTCGGTTTATTCATTGTTTCGCAGCAACAGGGTACTGCTAAAGACCAACGACACCCAAAAAACTGTTGGGACTATTATGTCATTCAGCGTCCATTATTTTGTTTAATTAACGTAGAATATCCTCTTAACCTTTTTTTTCTGGATTGCCATCTCATTTTAATTCCGCGTTCCAGTAACACACGACTTAAATTGAGCTCCCAGTGTTTGATATTTCGTTCACTGATAGTTTGTCTCCACAATGGCTAGTTTCCTGAAATCGAAACAGACCGAGCCCGAGACCCGTTCGGTCGCTCAGACCTACGACTCCGAGTCCACTAAAACGGAGTACGACGAGAATGAGTCGCGTATCGGCGGTTCGATCGATATGCTGAAACCGTCTTACTTCGTTTTTGTCCTCGCCATTCTCACCTCCTTCTGCGGGTTTATGTTCGGTTACGATACCGGTTATATCTCCGGCGCGCTTGTTATTATGGACCCCAACGACCTTCACACGACGTTGGATTCAAAGAACAAAGAATTGATCACATCAGCCACCTCTCTTGGTGCGCTTATCACTGCTTTGATCAGTGGTAGTTTGGCCGACGCGTTCGGCCGCAAATGGGTTATTTCGTTCGCCAATGTAATGTTCATTATTGGCGGTGGTTTACAGACCGGCGCTCACTCCCTTTGGATGATGATTGCTGGCCGTTTCATTATGGGTTTCGGTGTCGGTACGGCTTCGTTGGTCGGCCCGATGTACTTGAGTGAGCTTGCTCCCACTAAATACCGCGGAAGACTCGTTATTATGAACGTGTTGGCTATCACCGGAGGTCAGTTGATTGCGTACGGCATTGGTGCCGGATTGCGCGATGTTGATAACGGATGGCGTATTCTTGTTGGACTCTCGCTGATTCCTTCAGTCTCGCAAATGATTATCTTCGTTTTCATGCCCGAGTCGCCGAGATACTTGATCAGCCGTGCCCGTTTAGAAGAGGCCCAGCATGTCATCAAGAAGATCTACAAGGGGGCTACTGACGAGCAAGTCGGCGCTAAGATCCAGGAGATCCACGAGGAGGTTCCTGTTCGCGCATTGGCGAATAGCGACGACATACCATACAGAAAGAAGCTTGTTTCTGCGTTCATTTCTTTAGAGCATAATCTTCACGAGCTTTTCTCCAGGCCTGCTAACCTCCGTGGTTTGAGCATTATCGTTATTCTGCAAGCGTTGCAGCAGTTCAGTGGTTGGAACTCGCTTTTGTACTACTCTGGTACCATGTTCCAGAGTGTTGGTTTCGAGGACCCCACTTCTGTGTCTATTATCATTGCTGCTACCAACTTCGTGTTCACGTGTGTTGCGTTCATGTTTATTGACAAGGTCGGAAGACGCGCCCTGCTGATCTTCACGATGTGGGGTATGGCTGCCGGTCTTGCGGTTGTTGCTGTTGCGTTCCATTTCCTGAAGTACACTTCTGGTGGTCATGTCGACACTACAAGCACTTCCAACACCTGGTCCATTGTTGTTATCGTCTTCATTTTCTTCTACGCCATGTCGTACGCTTCCGGTATTGGTAACATCCCCTGGCAACAGGCTGAGATGCTTCCCATGCAGGTTCGTGGTCTGGGCACCTCCTTTGCGACTGCCATGAACTGGTCTGGTTCGTTGATCGTGTCCGCTACCTTCTTGACTATGTTGGATAACATTACCCCCACGGGTACTTTCTCCTTCTACGGTGGCATTTGTCTTCTTGGATGGATCCTTGTGATCTTCTTCTACCCCGAGACTGCCGGCTTGAATTTAGAGGATATTCAGCATTTACTGGAAGGCGGATTCAACGTGAGGAAGTCTGTCGCATTGAGCAAGAGAAGACGGAAGATCCTTTACAAGAAGAAGAAGGACGAGCCTATTGAGGATCCCGAAGAGGAGCTCGATGACCTTCCCGAGCCTCTAGCTTGATTGGCTCGCCTGATTAGAATCATGCATTTGGGCTCTGCCTGCTAATCATAATCATAATCAGTATACACATATATATATTTTAGATCCTGCTTTCGCATTCACCAGCAATCATCCACACTCCTATATCACTTTCATCCTTGTCACTTCCATCCTCTAACCGCAGTTTTGTTAGTATAATGACACCGACAAAACTGCATTGCCGGGTAGGATTTCGCGAATTCAGAGGACAGAAACAACTAAGGTGGGTTCCAGTATCAAGATCTCTGATCTGATGAAAAATGCCACAAATGGACAATTGAGAACCTGATACGACCAATCCCAATGACCCAGCTTTTCCCACGAGATGCAAGGAATTAGCGAAGATCATTCAACCGCTAGAGAAGGGGCACTTAGCAGAAGTCAATTGCGTGAGTTGATCCTCAAAGGATTCAAACGGCTACGCCAGTTCACTTGGTTTAGACTTTGCCGGGCCATCTTGGACCATCTTGGACCACAGAATCACCTGTATTGGGCCTTGAAACGTCTCGACTAGGTCGCAATGCCTCATACAGGTTACTCTATATTCCAGCAGTTCCCCTCAATGGCAGAACGCCGAACACGATGGCCGTTTTCGGCTGTACCAAACCAGCAATTGAGAATGTTCTTCTCAGACATACTAATGAAGTCAGTGAATATCAGTCGCTGCTCGACAGATTCACTGAGCACACACTGAAAGCTTCCCACTAAAACAACGCAGTTGAATCTCGTTTGTGAAATCGCAAATAATACCTCGACTTGTGTTCACTGTTGGCAGATTGACTAGGGTTTAAGAAGTCAGAGTAGTCAGAGCTCTTTCTCACAACTCAAGCGTTCACAGCACTGGTAATTGAGAACTAACTGCGGGGATAGTGAGCACTGGTCGCGGTTTACTTAGTATCGCTTTTCGCGTATAGTTTAGTGTACAATCTGCACTGCTCCCAGAAACAAGATGCGTGCAGTGTTGCTTTGAAAAAAGAGTGCGAATTAAGGCTCTCATAACCCATTATAGGTAATTTTACAATCGCAGGACTTCACACAAACGGGATTCCAGACAATCAACTCAGAGAGCAAGGTTGGATTCAACTGAAGGGCCACCATAAACCCCTTTGATTAGCCTAGGTTCAACCGAGACATCGATACGCTAGTGGTTGCTTGCATTGACCTATGCAAAGCGAATCGGTCGAATGTGATTGCTGCCAGCATCCATATTCCTTTATGTGCTGTGAAATATAGTAACAACATGGTTTCTTGGCGTTGCGTTTTCAAACCCACAACGCACCGATGCCATCGGGGCTGCATATACCACTGATTTCTAGCTGCAATTCTTGAAAATGAGCAGGTAGAGGAGCCAAGCTCAGATCAAAATTGTTGTTACGGAATTTGCGCATGTCAACTGGAGACCTGCATCTCGTCGAGAATCGATCTACGCTTCCCAAACAATACGAAGAGTTACGAAAAACTCGTATTTAGTAGAAGTCGACAGTAGTCTTCTTCTTGAGTGCTTCAGTGCTAGTTTTCCTTGATGAATTCCAAGTACCTAATTTTCTTCATCTCCAAGATCTCCATTTCATCGTCCCAACTACCGTCCTCAAGTGGAATCGTTAACACCCTGATCCTAGCATCTTGTGACCACTATTCCATTCATCTCATCTCCATTCATCTCATCTCCATTCATCTCATCTCCATTCATCTCATCTCCATTCATCTCATCTCATCTCATCTCCTTCCATCTCCTTTTCTCATTACCCCGTCTCATTACCCCGTCTCATTGTGCTACAGCTGTTACAGTAAGCTGTAGTTCTATATATTATGTCTACTATACACGTGTATATCTAACGATGTAGATGCTTGCGCACTTACATATGCTTGTACATCTACCTACGGAGCACGTTTTCTATAAACCCTTTCATGCA
The DNA here is from genome assembly GCA_030674195.1 of Starmerella stellata. Classification (NCBI taxonomy): domain Eukaryota; kingdom Fungi; phylum Ascomycota; class Dipodascomycetes; order Dipodascales; family Trichomonascaceae; genus Starmerella; species Starmerella stellata. Next base: position 11,607 of record JAJLWC010000102.1, on the reverse strand, counting down.
AGCGATTTTTTTCTTCCGTGCATATATCATTAAAACAGAAACGGTCAGTTGAATCTTCTCCTCACACGGTTATCGGTTAACGTAGATAAAGATTGTTGTTGACATCATCCCGAATTCCATTTAAATGACATAAAGCAAAAAAGCAGAAAAAAAAAGGATACTTCAAAAGAGTGGTTTCAAAAGAAAAGGAGTTCCAGTAATGTGGCTTGGTTGGTGTATTTGGTTTGGTTTGGTTTCATTTCATTGAACGCAGTACATTTCGATTTCAATTGTACCCGTTTCGGCGTGCATACGTCTGCCGCAGTGCCCTAGCCTCGGTGATGACTGCCTCAATGTCCATGTTTATTGGCACGTGGGAAAGGAAATGACGAATCTCGCTCTGGTCCATTTCCAGCAGTTTGGGAACGTGTTCTCGAACCACCATCAGGCAATTGAAAATATGGATTTCGCCTACTGACGGCGGCACTATTCTAACCGAGAAGTACTGGTCCCATAACCGGCACAGCAGTTGCGAAGGCATTGCACGGATCCCGAACCATTTCAGCCACCAAACGAGCCATACGTCGCCGCCAGCGCTGCCGAGAACACGCTCGTAAGCGAAATGCTGCTCGAGTTCAGGCATCAAAGATCTCAGTAGACTGATAAAGCGGTAGAAATCACACGGGCTGTAGTTCATAATGATCATGACGTTTGTGAACGTTTCAGCGAAAACGTCAGTAGAAACGCCAGGAAAAACTTGTTTCTCGGATTCCTGTTGAAACGAGGCGCTCACTTTAGACATGATGCTGCGCTGAGGAGACCCAATTGGCGTGTCAAACGGCGTCACTGACGAACTGAACGAGCCAGCTGACCGTGGTGATCCAATTGGTGAAGAAACGGGCGATCTGCGTGGAGACAAAGACGACGATTTGCGGTCGCCGTTCAACAAAAAGTCTGCTACCCAGACCATCTGGTTCTCGTATTTATATTTCCGGCCGTACTTCATTAGAAAAGCGGCGATCGTCGTGTACAGAAGGTCGGGTTCTTGCCTATTGCGGCACCATCGCAGAATATCGTTCCGGATCCTGTTATGCGGGATTTCAGACTCCTTCAACCCGAACTCTTCCAAGGTTTCGGATTTCGAGGTCTGTTTATTAAACTCCTTTACATACGGATGGTTTCTGAGCAGTACAGGCCATGCTAGGGGGCGAATATTGGGTGGAAGGCCGTGCAAGCACACAAGCGTCGACAGTTGCTCGTCGTTCCCGGTTTGCAGCGCAGTTAGAATGGCATCTACAATCTCCGGTCTGTCGCTGACTGTGGGTTCGATGAAATGGTTGAACTTGCGCTCTTCGGTGTGAAGGTGGCCTTCGGTTTCTTTGAGGTTGCTACGGGGCTCAACGGAGTCGAGGTTTTTTAAACACATCAGAGGGAATTCATTGGTACGGGAATGTAATGATTGCTGTGTGCGTAAAATGCAGAGAAAAATGGGGAAGAAAAGAGTCCTTTGAGGGTTTTATACCGTAGAATGGAAGGAGCTCTTGATAAGAACGGAAGAAGAGGAAGAGGAAGAAGGAAGAGAAGAGAAGTAGTGTGAACTCCTTTTCGCTTTAAGCCGGTTAACTTGGTTGCTGATTATCGCTGTGAAGCAACACTCAAAGTGCTCAGTGCTCGATATTTATTCGAAGCTCTTGAATTAATTCTGACAGGGCCTAACCCTTTTATTGTACTTGAGAGATCTCTCGGGCCCAGAAAAAAGAGTCACGTGGAGTATTTGTAATTAATGCGAGCAGGAATTAACGAGAATTCACAATAAGGAATCAGAATATGCTAATTAAGATCACGTCACGGGGCAGTTGAGGGCATGCATTCTTTTTTTTGTTTCAGGCAATTGACGCCTACTGGATTCGTAGTGCTATATTATTAGATTAGGACGAGTGACTGCGATTTGTATAAGTATAGAATTAACGCCATTGTATTTTAGTTTTAATTTTTTTTGTCGTTTTTTTTTTAAGTATTGTCCATATATTCTTTCTGCATGTATTTTTTAATCTCGGTTTTCATGTTCGGTTTTTTGGAGTGGTAAATTTTCTGCTTATTTCTGCTACTCTTTTTCCGTTGCTTTCCGGGTTCCTATTCTCCCATGTAAGCCAGTGGTGTGTAACAGCGTTCATTGGCAAATAATAGGTTTTGTTGCTCCGACCATTTCCGATTTTAATTACTAACTCCGGTGGAATTCATGCGTCCGCACCGATATACGGATACGCTATGCACGAACACAGGAGGTAAATAGAACCCATGGAAACACGTAGTCATAGTCGTTACGAATTGATACGGATTGTTACAGATTGAATCCAGTTCGCCGGCAATTTTAAGTTTTTCAACGCCCGTTAGTTAGAAATTAATGTGTATCGCTAACTTAGTATCTAATTCTTGTTTAGGGGTACGTGTAGATCCGATATGTAAGATCACTAAACCACAACTTGGCCTGACCTAATTTAGTGATCCGGGTTCGTGATCCTGGTTCGCGATCCTGGTTCGTGATCCTCTTCAGTTTACTAAATGAGAATATGATGTGTTGTGGCGATTGAGTGTAAAGAAAACTAGGGAGCTTTAGAGCTGAAAGTACATTTACACAATGTAGAATTGAGGCTTTAATTGCCACCTGTTGAGGACGTCATTGAAAGTCATTGAAGTTAATAGAACGCCATTCAACGCCATTCAACGCCATTGAGTGTGACTTTATGCAATGATTTGATTGAAGGCGATCCAATGCAGCCCGAAGTTGCGGAATGTGGCTGAGCTCGATTTACACAGTTTGTTGACACATGATAGGTATGCAATTAATTTACGTGTTTATTGACGAATTGTGGTTCCGTGTGTACATGGTGACGTATTACATGCATCTCTTGTTCTTAATCACCGGCGCTTAGGTTGCATGAACTATTTAGCGTGTGCATGCTCAATTACATTAGACAATCAGACAGTTAGACAATTAGGCATGACACATGACGCTCAGGCAGATGGAAAAACGTCATTGTTGAATAAGAAAACGTTGAACAAATCGAGCTAATTGAGTTTGTATAATTATTAAATTGAAGAATTACTAAATGTGTGGATTGTAAAGAACAAAAAACAGGGTCATGACCTCACCACTGGTAGCAGTATAGCGCATTTGGTTGTACCTAATTGTACCTAAAATGTACCTAAAATGTACCTAAAATGTACCAGAGATGATTCGATGAGTAATCATAAGCTAACAGGACTTACAAGGAAAACTGAAAGAGTGCGGATCTGGATATTCACAGACATCACGTGCGAATATATTTCAGTTGTGGACAATTTCAGTCCGAACAAGAAATGCACTATAGAATTCGATGTTTTCATACCTCATTTAACCCGTTCCGTGTAAAGAAAGCCAGCAAAGCAGGTCCCGATTTCAAAGCACCCTTTCTGAAGTTCAGGTCTCAACCGCCGGCCGCGTTGACTAGAACAGTGATTAATTTACAGCATCCAGCATGGTTATACCCCAAAGCGCGCGCAATTAAGCGCGACGTTCATCTTCATATCGGGCCTACGAATTCAGGAAAGAGTTATACCGCGTTGCAAGCCTTCAAAAAGGCCAAAACAGGAGTTTATGCCGGCCCCCTAAGAATGCTGGCACGAGAAGTCAATGAACGCATGGAATCCGAGAACATCAAATGCAATTTAGTGACTGGCGACGACGTTCTTATTAAAGAGGGCGCAGGCCTGTACTCTGCTACAGTGGAAATGGTCAATTTGAACGAGGTTCTAGACGTAGCAGTCATTGACGAAATACAAATGATATCTGATCCTGAACGCGGGTGGGCATGGACAAGAGCATTGCTGGGTGTGCGTGCGAAAAGCGTGCATTTATGCGGCGATCCCAGCACTCTAGACTTGATTGAGCAGATATGTACAGAAACCGGCGATAAATTGCATGTTCACCAATACGAGCGGCTGTCGCCATTAACAGTGAGCCCGATTCCATTAATCAATGGCAAAAAGTCTTCATCACGCCATAAAGGTAGAAGCAAAGGCAAAACACCAACGCGGGCTTCAGATTTGAATTTAGGGAAACTCAACTATTTAGAACCAGGCGATTGTGTGGTATGTTTTGCCAAGAAAACAGCGCTGCTCATACGCGATATGATTGTAAAAGCAAACGCGAACCGGCAAGACTGCTGTGCTGTAATTCATGGCTCTCTTCCTCCAGAAACTAGAACTTTACAAGCGCGTCAATTCAACGACCCGGACTCCAACACGAAATTCTTAGTAGCAACTGACGCAATTGGAATGGGACTCAATCTTGGAATCAAAAGAGTTATTTTCACTGCATTAAAGAAATTCGACGGGCAGTCTAAACGGACATTGACCATTAGCGAGATCAAACAAATTGCTGGAAGAGCAGGCCGGTATAAAACCTTAGACGGAACTGACGGAGGCTCTGGAACGGTGGCATGCTACACAGCTGAGAACATCAGTCTAGTTGAGCATGCATTAGAGTCTAAGACACCGGCTATAAAGGCTGCCATCTACACTTCGCCTACTAACGAGCTGCGATCTGCGTTCATAGACTCCAGACCCGGCCAGTTCAGTTCTTTTTTGAGTTCAGCCGTTCATAAAAGCCAGTACGGAAGCGTCTATGTGGCGCCAAGAGAGCACTCGTCAGTAGCAGTAGCGCATTTGTTCGATCATATTAAGAATCTAACATTTGAAGACAGAATGGTTCTCTCGTTTGCGCCAGTCTCGTTAAACAACAAGCATGTTGTTCTAATGTTCCAAACAATGTGCCAAGCTGTTGCGGGATGTGCGAGCGGGAACATTGTGCAGCATTTGCCCGATCTGATCAGTATACTGACCAGCAGCAAGAAACTCGCTGCTGAGAAACTAGAGATCGTCCATAAAGTTTTGTCGCTCTACCTCTGGTTGAGTTACCGGTTCCCGTGCAATTTCATGGACAGGAAGGGCGCACAGGAACTGAAAGAGTACTGTGAAGGACAGTTCGCCGAGCTGCTTTCACGAAAGAAAAAACCATTAAATGCCTAGTCATTACAACGTTTACGTACCTCTAATTCAATTAGTCCAATTGCTTTAATTTATGCGCGCAGTCCTGGATGTTTACGTTGTTGTGGTACACCAAACACCCATTTTCGCCAGCCGTAGGGACCTCCATAATGCTTAGCTGGCTGTTCACCATATCGACTTTCATGAAATGATGCTGGCGGTGTGACACTCTTCTTTTCAATTCCGCCTCGTCAACAACAATGAATACAAATGCCACGGTCTCTTTGTTTGCGGCTTTCCGGATATAGTCGCGGTACACCTTCTTCAGGCTAGAACATGAAACAACACACAACCCAGAAGGGGATTTCAGCGCCTGTTCCTGAGCATGCTCGGCGACTTTAGTCAACCAGCCCCAACGGTCCTCGTCTGTAAGCGGATGGCCTGTTTCCATCTTGATTATATTGGCTTTGGGGTGCAACGAGTCGCCTTCGACATATGGACAGTGCAATTCAGAGGATATTTGGCTTCCAACTGTGGACTTGCCGCATCCTGACGGTCCCCCAACAACAATGATCATCTATTAGTCTTATGTTATTATGTGGTTTCTTGGTTTTCTTGGTTTTCTTGGTTTTCTAGGTTTAGATACATACATTTATACTCACGCGTTGCGCTTTTATATGGGCTGTCTCTACCCCAGGGTTGCGGCTCCCGCTCGTGCGGGGTGTGATGTGTGGGGTTATACTGAAAGCGGAGTAAACAGGGAGGGGAAGTGGGATTTCTTTGGATGATATAATATACACTTCCATGTGATTCACAATTACCAAACGAAATTCAGTCCAAAACCCTGTTCATTTCCCCCTTCTGCTCACTTCTTAGAAGATAAGTAATACATATACGTCTTACTGCTTGGGATGTTTGGTCCTATTACTCAACAATTTCTTGAATGCCTAGCTTGGCATAACTATGCATGGAGCGTCTCTGGATGAACCGAAGGAGAATATACCTGACGCGCGCAAACGTATTTTCATCCAGTCTAATCTGTTCTCACCTGCTCAATTCCCCATTTGTTGAGGAAAATATACATAGTAACGAATATCATAGTTAAACAAGTATTTATTCGGACCACCTAGTCGTCATAGTGGAGACATGCACTACTTGTGAAGCTTTGTGCACGCTATTATCATACATATGCACGCTGTTATCATGCGTGGTTCACTTAACAATTACATGTAAAACATAGCGCAGCCGTGCGATCAGGCCGTCATACACGATGGATAACTGCAGTAATACGTAATGCATACCATTGTCGTTCAATTTAATATTATAAAGACGCGTGTGCATATGTTTAATATTGTATGACAGCGCGAACAACGTGTCCACATACCTTTAATTGACCGGTGTTGGTTCCCCCGATCAGTACAGATTTGGCCCCCACACTAAATAGATATTTACGAATACCCAATCAAATCTGGGTTTATTTATTTTAAAATAGCATAACCACAAGACATTTGCACATGCATATGTAGTCTGCGCCCCTGCACATGCGCTCGACATTTACCCCCACTTCCACAATCTTAGCGGTTGCGCTTAGATACTGAATACCACGCATACAAGCGTACAGGTGGCCTACACGAGAGTATGTTCTAGTTCCGGCAGGACTAAGCAAATGACAGTTCGTGACATAATAACCGATTGAGGTTGCATATCTGTCGACCCTGCATGCATATACCCTGAGCAATGTTGGGCCTAGCCACTTTACATGCGTCTGAATGTGCATACAGCATTTGTCAGTGAGATTCTCAAACCGTCACAAGGGGGAGGAAGGGGGGGTTAGTCCCCATATTCCCAAAACGTATACAGAAATAGAAATGTCTCATATAAATATAAATAGCCATCAGCGTCAATATCCAAATATGCTAAGATCACCGCCCATCCTTTCTGGCCTGCTATATTTACACCAGATGACATTCAATTAATAGTTAGAGCCCTATGACGCCAGCGCATGCAAACGGATCGGAGATTCCTGTCAGGCAGCAGCATAAGCATAAGCACAACAATGCATGAGTGACAGTATTAGGCGTATCCAATGACTACCGAGGCATCAGGGTCTTGGGTTCAGACTATTCTAAGCAATTACGCATTACTCGCACTACGTTTTTTTTTCTTTTTTTTCACATCAAATGAGGACAGAGGGTTTGTTTTTTTAATTAAACGTCCAGGATGAAAAAAATAACATGTGGGTAATTAAAGAGATAGAGTCGATAATATATAAGCTTAATGGTATCTTGCAGAGCATTCAACTGATTGAAGGTTAAAACATGTAGCACACTGAATGATCGGTGCGGACGCATTCTATTAGTTAAACCAACTTTTTAACGTTCTCCCTTCCATCTCTCTTTTTTTTTCTCCTCCTGCCCAAGCTGGGTAATCCTATCTCAGAATGACTATCCACACGTTCCCAAAACGGTTAACCCTACCCTGCATGTTGTGCGTCTCACATCCTTCTAGCGCAGAAGTCGGTGCGGGAATAAGGACATGCAGGGAAACTAGAGGACAATAATTAAGAGGGTAACCATTAAATTGGATCCAGACTGATGGGAGGTGAGAAAAAAATCTTTGTAGTGGATCTCATTGCTCTAATATAAGGCATCTCGACCAGTCAGACTTAGCATTACATAAGCTTTTACATGCCGATTTAAGATCCCTCAGTACTTTGACTAGAAATTTAATACTTTTAGATCGACGCGACTACGTTGGACATTTTTGGTGTATAGACCAGTGCACAGGCTTAGATCAAAGCATAGACAATTTACCTGACTAGGTTCACTGTACACACAATCCAGTATCTTACATTTACACATCTGCGGTAGGAATGCATCCGCTTGTGACATCCGTGCAAGCATCGCCGTGGGACAACTACCCCATGAGGCCGCGTTCTGCGGTTACCAATGTCAGTTACCATACACAAGAAATGAAACCCAACTCGCAACAGCAGTTCAGTCTGGGGTCCTTTGATCCGCTTTCTGGGTACGGTGCTCAATCCATAAGTCCCAAATCGTCATCAGCCTCGAGATCCGCCCCCGGATCCGCCCCCGGATCCGCGCCACCGTCGGCTGGAGCTGGAGCAGTTGGGACTCTTAGTTTACAGTCTAATCCCGGCAACAGTGGCTTTAGTTTAAATACTGCGATGAACCAGCAGCAAAGTATAGGCACGAATTTAGGGACCAACATGACGGCCAATCTTGCAGGTTTAGGAAACGGTTTAGCGACAAGCTTGAGTAACGGTCTAGGCGGTCCTAGTCTAGGAGGTCCTAGTCTGGGCGGCCCCAGTCTAGGCAGCGGTTTGAACAACAGTTTGAACGGCGGTTTGAACGGTGGTCTGGGCGGCAATAATTTGAGCAATAATTTGAGCAGCAATTTGAGCAGTAATTTGAGCAGCAATTTGAGCAGCAATTTGAGCAGCAATTTGAGCAGCAATTTGAGCGCTAATCTGAACGGCGGTCTAGGCCCTAATTCCGCGGTAGGGTCTGCTATTGGAAGCACTCCGATTTCGCCTCTGCAGTCTGCAACTGGCAATAACTCCCAAATCACTAATTCGAATTCCATGTCCATGTCCAACCAGCCTAACCATACAGGAACAAGCAGCAGCAGTAACAGCTCCAGTTCCAGTTGGGACAAACCGGCTAATGATGCAGCCAACCAGAACCAGATCGGGCAAATAAACCATCTCGGGTCCCTCGGGTCCCTCAGCGGGCTTGGAAACGGGGCTGCGAACGCTTCTGGAAGCCAGAACATCATTAACAACATCATGCACAACAATGGCAACGGCAGTTCCGGCAGTAACAGCTCTGGCAACAGCTCCGGCAACAGCTCTGGCAACAGCTCTGGAAGCACTGGCAGCAACCAGAGCAACCAGAGCAACCAGAGCAATGGAAACGGCAACAGCAACAGTAATGGGAATATCCAAAACGTCCAAACCAGCAGCAACCAAGGCAACCAAAGCAACCAAGGCGGCCAGAGCAACCACAACAACGGTAGCGGAAGCAGCATTGGAAGCAGCAACAGCCAGAACGCTAGTCCTGGTACTGCCAGCGGTGGGTGTGCGCCGAACCAGATCCAGCAGCATCCCGGATCGGTTGTAGGCTCTCGCGCACCCTCGTTGTCGTCGTTGGCGCTCCCGGTTTTGAATTCACATGTTTCGGCGTTCCAGGACGTCGACCAGTCGAACTCGGCTCCGAACTCGGCAACGCCGTCTTCTGCGAACCAGTCGGCGACGAGCAGTATGTGGCTGAACGAGGACTCGGCGAAGCTGTCGAGGCCTGCGGTTGCTGTTCTCAACGTTGTAAACCTTCCCAGGGACTTAACGTTGCGTGAAGCCCAGTTTATTTTCGCATTGGCATCAGACCTGCTTTCAGTAGACGTTTCCCGGAACGCTGTTTCTGGCGACGTCAGTATTTCCGCGCGGTTCATGAACACACACAGCGCTCAGGTCGTTGGAATGGCACTGGAACGGAGGCCGGACATTTTCGGGCAGGACATAAAGACAAGCGTGCAGTCGTTTGCTCAGTCGTTTGCGCCGCAGCAGCAGCAGCGGTCGATCTACCAGCAAAGACCGCTGTTTTCGGCCGATTCGACATGGTCTCAGCAGCCAATCAGCCCGCTGACGCCGGCAACTAGCGACATGCTCAACAACCAACGGCGTTCGTCGTCGTTAGTCGCAGTCGAGCAACTCAACCAGCTTAATATCTCCAACTCCCAAACATCCCATCAAGCATCTTACGACGGACAATCAGTTCTGCGCTCAACCCCCCCTTCGATCTCTCCTCACGGATCAGTCTCGAACCCGGACGCCCATAAAATCCCGCCGCCGAACCCGGCAGACCAGAACCCGCCGTGCAATACGTTGTACGTAGGAAATTTGCCGCCAGACACGTCTGAAACCGAGCTCAAGGAACTCTTCAGTCGCCAGCCGGGATACCGCAGGCTCTGTTTCCGCACGAAACAGAACGGACCAATGTGTTTCGTCGAGTTCGAGGACGAGGTGTACGCGGGGAAGACGTTAGTAGAACTCTACGGTGTCGCTCTATCTAACTCTGTCAAGGGGGGTATCAGACTCTCGTACTCCAAGAACCCTCTTGGTGTCAAGTCGCGTGCTCCTAGAGCCAAGAACATTCACTGAAGCAACAGCAAACAAAGCAAACAAAGCAAACAAAAAGAATAACAAAAAAATAACAAACAACAACAAAAAAATGAGAGGCGAAGAGATATCTTGAGCTTGCAGAAACGAAAGCATGAATGCGACCAAAAGCATGGAGTGCGAGAACACGAAATTAGGGCGATTGTGCGTTCAGGGAACTAGATCAACCGTTCTTTAAATGGACTTTGTGCTGCTTTCTTTTCCTGTGTGTCTGCTCTGATATCCTCCAGTCCTGATTCCTAGCTTCTCTCTGCCTTTTCTTCAGTTCTTGATTTCTGTTTCCTCTTTCTAATTAATTTCAAAGAAAGCAAAATTAAAAGCTCTGGCTTGGGTGCTTTTGGCCTTCACCGGCATTTCATTAATTCAAATCATTAGACAAGTGACAGAACGCGCACCTTGCATGCTTCTCTCGCTTCTCTATTTTTAATAATCCAGCGCCCGTGCGACCTTGTCCTCTTTATGCCACACGTACCATTTTTCCCCCGTATGGGTTTGAAGAAGGGGATACCACAGCAACTGGCCTTGCCTAAATAATCTTGAACGTTCTTGCTGGGACGTATGCATTTTTCCTTCTTATAATTGTCAGCGAGTGGTTGTACTTTTCTTTAGCAGTGTAGTTTTATTACGCTTGGACATTTCGTGCGAAGGGCTGATCTCAACAGCCTGTACCTTTGATTCTATATACCTTCTTGTTCTCAGCATTTAGCATCTAGAACTTGGCATCTAGAACTTGGCATCTAGAACTTAGCATCTAGCACTTAGCATCTAGCACCTCGCATTTAACACTTGACTCTTAGCTCTTAGCTCTTAACGTTTAGCACTAGCTGTTAACATTTAGTACTAGCACTCAACATTTAGCACTTTTCATCGCCGCCGTTGTCCTTCGTCGCTTCCGTCGCTTCCGCCGCTTCCGCCGCTTTTGGTGGTCTTTCCGACCGCTCACGATCGCCTTCCGTGTTAAGTTCTAACTATGTTTACGTTGCGGTGCTTTATACTCGGAGCTCGTGTGCATAATATATATACGCCCTAAACGGTTTTGTATCAGGCGTATATTATTCTGTGCGGCAGATAATAGCATCTATTCTAAGAATATATATATACCCATGCCTAGCATTTAAAGCTATTTAAAAACGACAGTATCTCTTTGCGCCCCCAACCCTCTTAATCAATATGCAAAGCAGAGCATGTTGCTAGAGTAGGGGTGGAAAAGCGTTTCCCGTGTTTTGCAAGAAAACTTTCAGGAAGGGGTCCTTTTTCCCTCACAGAATATACCGCAGATGGGCGTTCTCTTCTATACATTAACCTGGTACATGCGCTAAAGCATTAGTTTATTTTTAGGACTACAGATTAATGCGTACGTTAAATACTGCTAAATATATTCCAATAGCGGATCTAGTCTATTT
>JAJLWC010000101.1:0-16651 GCA_030674195.1 Starmerella stellata | reverse complement strand
GGTAAGATCATTCAAGCTATACTTAGACTGAAACGGGATGTAAGTCCAAATGTATATTATTCCAATTGATTATTTAGGTTGTTTCACCATCCTATTTATACTTGAGTATCCAGTGGATGCGTATACCGGATAGAGAATGTAGTCCAGCCACTTGTCCTATCACGTGCTATTGCGGTGACGTACGTGGCTCTCAACATGAGGGGTTAATAGGCTCCGATCGAGTATTACTCAACATAGATAGATACTTCGAAATAGAAGCCACCCGGTTCTGCCAATAACTGGTTGGTGTGGACAGCGAAGACAGATGAATCACGCGAGGTCTGGGCAGCCGAACATGGCTATTTAATGCTTACGCCTCTCATACATCTTACTTTCATACTATACTATACCGGAATATACCATACCATACCATACCATACCATTGCGATTCTAGCTGTATTTCATAATCTGTAGAATTGAGGATGAATATTGAGTGAATATTGAGTGAGGATTGAGTTTGCAGCTGAGGTTGAATGATGAGGTTGAATGATGAGGTTGAGGATTGAGTGAGGTGCGTCTCATCTGAAACTCTATTACATGTCTCATATATCGCACATATCTATCATTTCCACCCTTTGTCCCATTGTCACATTTGTCCTATTGTCTCATATATTGCACATATATTGTACATATCTATCACATATCTATCACATTTCTATCACATTTCTATCGCATTTCTATAGCATGCATTACAGGCGTTATTGATGAGAATGGATCGGTATATGCGTATACTGTATATCTAGAACCTGTCCTTCATTTGTCTTAGTTTAGCCATTGTAGTAACCGCGCTGCTAGTTCCTAGCCTCGCTTGAAGCTCTTTATTGTCGGTTCTCATAAACGGGTTGAAATTCCTCTCGTCCTGCATTGTGAAGCAGCCAGCGGTTTCAGGGTGGGTGTTACAGAAAGACTCGAGTTCGCGCAGCGATTTGTTATCAGGATCGACTGTCAATGCGAATTTTACGTTGGATTTCGTGTACTCGTGTCCCGGATAAACTTTCGCAGTTTTAGGAACCTTCTCGACTAAATGGTTAAACGCTTTCTGCATCTGCTGAGCGTCGCCTTCAAAAAACCTGCCTACACCACAAGAAAACAGCGTGTCTCCAGTAAACACTGCGGTTTCGTTGGTTTTGGCATCAGTCGCGAGCCAGCAAATCGAGTCCTGAGTGTGGCACGGCGTATGAAGAGCCTCTAACGAGATCCCGTTCCCGATACTGTGTTTAGCGCCGTCAGGAGGGGTTATAGTGACCAAAGGCGAGTCTTTGCCGGCGTAAACGGGGATTTTTGGGTACATGCCCTTGAACACGGCATTGCCGTCGGAATGGTCGTAATGATGATGTGTGTTAGTGATTGAAGTCAGTTTAAACCCCTGCGACTCGAGTTTCTTAAGCGTTGGAAGGACATCAGGAGGCGAGGCGGGATCAATCAGTGTTCCTTCATTAGTGGCTTTGTCAATGAGCGCGTAGCAGTAGTTGTCGCCGGTTCCCCAGCGCATTTTGATAGGAATAACTTGCATACTGAATATAGACTGTGCTGTAGCTCTAGTAGTGGCCAATTGACGCTTAAATAGTGTGCTTATGATAGGCTGGCGCATGAGAGCCAACGGTTTACAGTATTTATAATTATAAACTGCAGGTTGAATCACATGGGTTCCGCAACCCACATCGCTAATTGTTGCGTAAGAGGGGAATTGGGTCTGTAGAGGTACAGGGTTAGGCTATCTAAACGGTTCTTTATGCATCCATTAGCTGTACAAATCTGCATAGATTCAGTGTACAGGTGTTGCGCAGGGCGAATCAATGGATGAAACATGTGATTGGGTGTGAATATGGATAAGTATGAGTATGAGTATGAGTATGCATGAGTATGAATAGTAAATGGTTATTGATTAATTGTGAACACTTGGCCGGAAACAGACTTCGATTTCAGAATAGCACTGCACTGGTCAGCGATATCGGCAGTTTCAATAAACCCTTTGATATTCAACAGTTTCGCAGCAGCCTCGAATGCGTTTTCTCCCATATCAGTTCTCGCAAGCCCAGGAGAAATGCAATTGACTGCTATATTTCTAGACCCAACCTCTTTAGCAAGCGATTTCGCAAACCCTTCAATCCCGGCTTTGGTAGCGCTGTATACCGTCGAACCAGGAAGCCCAACTGATGCTAGAATTGAGCTGATATAAATTAGATGCCTGCGTTCGTCGGTTTTGGACCTGAGCATATGTCTGCACAGCGTTTTGGAAAGGACAATTGGGGCATATAAGTTCGTGTTCAGTACTTCCTGAATCGTGTTCAAGGGCTGTGTAGCCAGCAATTGAGGCACAGATATCCCTGCACTGTTGACAAACGCATGGTACTGGGACGCTGGCAACGGCGCGTTCTCGAAATTCAAGCACGCGTTCAAATCTCGCATATCTAGAGTCCAGTAGTTATGAACTTGAGATTCTTTACAAACCGGCAATTCTGCGCATGCTGAGTGTAGCCGGTCTTTATTTCTGGCTGCTAAAGTGATGCTGTACCCTTCATTAGCAAGCTTTTTGGCTATACCGAGCCCAATACCGCGACTCCCACCAGTAACTAAGCAGTTCATTTAAATGAAAAAAATGTGAGAAAGAAAAAAGTGAGGAACGAAACGTGAACCGCGAAACGCAAAACGCGAACCACAAACCACAAATTAAGCTTGTTTAAAGCAAACAAAGCAAACAAAACTAGACTAAAATCTCGCTAAAAAGGTACTGTCGAAAAGTGAGAAGCTGGAAAGCTGAAACATAAGACTCTTATATATAAATTAGTTTTATCTTCGGGGAGAAAAGGGTTGGAATGCGAAACTTCTTAGTCGAAGAGACCCATGCCCATGTCCTCGTCGGACTCCTCCTCTTCCTTGGGAGCCTCCTCAGCGGCTTCCTCAGCAGCACCACCAGCAGCGGCGGCACCACCAGCAGAAGAAGCAGCGCCACCAGTGGGGACGGAAGCAAGCTTCTGGGAGCCCTCAGAGATGAGCTCGTTGACGTCCTTACCACCGAGCTGAGCAATCACCTCGTTGATGCGCTCGTCATCGGACTCGATGCCAACGGAGGCAAGAACCTCTTTAATGTTTTCGGCAGTGGGCTCAGCGTTACCACCGGCCTGGAGAAGAAGGTATGCAGCAAGGAACTTCATTTCGTTGAAATAATCAGATTAAGCAGTTATGCGGACTATTCCTTGATCGGGAGGTAAAAGGCAGTGGTGCTTGAAAAGTTGTGTTATGCGTAATCGACATCACGTGAAAAAGAATCAAACAACAAATTATGACAAATTATGACAAATAAAAGCCCTAAATACAGTACCAGTATGTTGTCGAGTAAAACAACCCTAATACTTGCGGCTACATCTAAAGGTCTACGAGTTAATGCTACCAACTACATTTACATGATATGGTTACATTTAGGAACAGGATATCGTTTCCTATGTTTCCAGGTCTGAGTTCCAGTTCCTAGCTTAGGACCCAGGTTACGGGTTGCGGATTGCGGGTTGTGGATTGCGGGTTGTGGATTGCGGGTTGTGGCGGTTGTGGCAATTGTGGCATAATTGGGATTGCATGCTGTTAGGGTACTGTGAGCTGTGGGCGCATGTGTACACCCATCGAGCATGCGTATTCATATATCTATGAACTTTATGTAGCCAATAATCACGCCAGAGATAAGTAGTCGGAGCTGTGTAGTTTGCTATAGAGTAGTTATAGGGAATTGTGAATTCAAATCTTGCTAAACCAAGAGTTTTTAATGGTCGTTGCGGTCATATACTCGCCGCAATAAGGTCTGGATTGCTGTTAAATTAACCTAACCATGGCTCTGAATTCGGTGTGAGGAAAAGTAGAAATGTACACAACGCGTAGCACGAACCACAAACTAGATTCTAAGTGAGTCCCTAATAATTCCGCGTACACAAACCACTAAATATAACAAACCACTGAATTCATCGAACACTGAACTTATCGCACCTACCACTTAATTTAACTAGTTTAACTGAACAAGCCACAGAAGCCACCGAAGGCGAAGAAGACAAAGAAACTAAAAAAGGATACACTCAGAGCAACATTCTAGAGCATTAAGAAAAAAACATCAAGAAAAGCATTAAAAAAAAGCATTAAAAAGAGCATCATAAAAACCGCGCAAAATGTTCATTCTGCCCTTTATTTCGCTTATCTTTATGCCATTCCAAATGGCTACAGGCGTCGAGTTCCATATTTTCTATCCTATACGCGGGATGCAGTACTTCGCGACGCATCCGATGCTCTGGGGCAACTTGTTTTTGCTAGTAGTTCCCCAAGCCATAGTGACTGTGACTGTGTTCATTGCGGCGTTCATGTTTTTGTACCCACCCCAAGCGGCTCTTGCGTTTATTCTCAATGGCCCCGCCGGCACGATCGCGTCGTTCATCAGTCTTTTCCAGCAAGCGACGAGCATCACGCGGAGTATCAGCGAGGTCTTTCTTTTCCCCAAACCTTTGCGTGTTCTCTTTGACAACGTGCTTGTGCAAGAAGGCATGGACAGGGTCATTCTGCAGTGCCGAGTGAACAGTCCTCCATTGAGCGAGGAGTCCGACTACCGGCGCGCGACGAACTGGATCAAGTCGCTTCCGAGAAAGATGCTTTTCCCGACCTGGCTTTTCATGATCCTGCTCCGGTTCTGTCTCTCGTTTATCCCGTTTGTGGGCCCTGTTCTGCTGATCGCTATTGACGGCCCCGGCACGGCCAAACGGTGCATGGGCCGGTACTTCGAGCTGAAAGGGTACGACGAGCCGATGGTGAACAAGTTCATTCGCAAGCATTGGTGCAAATGGTACTGTTTCGGCATTTTCGCGACGGCGTTAGAATCAGTGCCGTTTGTGGGGTTTATTTTCTCGTTCACTAACACGACCGGCGCGGCGTTATGGGCGTGCCGCGTTGAGAGGCAGGAAATGCGGGAGAGCGGGCGCGGCAAGAACGTGCTCGGCCAGCGCCGGAAATGCCGCTACAATTGAGTATCGAAGTCAATGTCCACGAGGTCAATGTCCACGAGGTCAATGCCCTACGAAGTCAATGCCCCCATCCTCAATGCCCCTATCCTCAATGCCCCCATCCTCAATGCCCCATGCATCAATGCCCCATGCATCAATGCTGCATCCACGCTGCATCAACGCGGCCTTTAATGCGCATGCACCAATGCGGTTTTCGTGCGGCCCAATGTAAAGCATAGAATCGTACGTGAAATCCAGTGTTTAAGGTAAATAAAGTATACATATCATAGAATCAAACAGCATATCTTATCAGAACCATCAGCATACATCATGCGTCATGCATCATGCATCATGCACCCATGTATCCGCGCACGCACAGGCCCATGTAAGTTGCACTCAACCACAACCAAGCATACATGCACCCAGGCAATACACACATATGCACACGTACATATACACATGTAATTTGCACTTGTATACACGCACATAAGCACACGCACATAAGCACACGCACATAAGCACACGCACATAAGCATACGCGCACGCATGTAATTCGCACTATACACGCACATATGCACACGCACACGCATGTAAACGCATGTAATTTGTACGCACGCTCAAGAATACAGCCATGTATCAGGTACAAAGGCATGTAAAGACATGTAAAGGCATATAAAGACATGTAAATGCATGTAAACACATGCAAAGGCATGTAAACACATGTAAACACATGTAAACACATATAAACACATGTAAACGCATAAGAGTAAGGATATAAAGGCATGTAAAGGCATGTAAAGGCATGTAAAGGCATGTAAAGGCATATAAAGACATGCAAAGACATGCAAACACATGTAAACGCATAAGAGTAAGGATATAATGAATAGCTATATAGCTACAGCTAAGTACACGGTGAGTATGCAGTCCTAGCGTGATGGCAAGAGTATGGCATCCAAACAGCCGAATCCCGCGGCGATTCCGCCCTCGTTGGATTTCTGGAGCTTTGTTCTCAACAGAAACCCTGCCTGGTTGTTCATAAGCCCGCGTTTTTGGTCGATGTCCCATAACACTGTGCCGAAGACCCCGAGTTCCGAAACGATGCGGCCTGAAACGAGCTCGTTGTCCCTGAGAATCGTGTTAGAAACCTTGGGCGAGTCAATGAGCTCCATCAAAACATACTCCTGCCAGTTCTCTCTTCCGATCTCCTCTAAATACGCCGGGATGTCCTTCTTGTAGATATTGTTGCCGCCCCCCTCGCGCTGCGGCTTCAAAACAAACCGTTCAGGCGACTCGAATGCCAGCCGCTGGCCCTCCATTCCAAGTTCCGAATCATGGTCCATCGGCCACATCCCCGTGAACGTCTTGCGCAGTAAATTGAGCTCGTCAGCATTCAGTTTCGGTTTCAACCGCGTCTCAATGAACTGCGGAACCGTCAAAAGCTGCTGGATCTTCTTTGTCCCACACAACTGCGTCAGAACAGAAGGACACTGCACTGCATGGCTGCTTTCTAACAGCTCGCGAGCCTCCCATTCGGACTCGGTGGGGTAGTCGTTCGGGCCGTAGCCCGTACGGTAGTAAACGACGCTCACTTCGACGCCAAGCGGAATGAAAATCAGTCTATTGCGGTCGCCGATCGTCGTTTTGCGCGTTACTTGTTCTAACGTCGCGCGAACGCACAGAATGCCGTACTTCCTGAACAGTTCGTACTCAATGAGTCTTTGGTCCATGATATTCACCTCGTCCGGCTGCACAACAAACAGAATCACCGACTCTGCACACCCGTAAGCGCTGTGCATTGTAGCAAGGCCCTTAGAAATGAGTTTCAGCGAGTCCGAGATCGGGACCTCGCCATGAACCGATTTCTTCGCGGTTTCCGCAAGGAATTTGTGCATTTCCGTCACTTTCGACGAGAGCGCGCCAAAACTCACACTCACAGTATTGAATTCCACTTGCTTTATTTGCCGGCCCTCTTCAGCGCTGACGCGCGATTTGTCGACAATGTAATCGCTCCGGAACACGCCGCCAGTGAGCGTCTGCGTGTGCGTCTTTGAGCATTTCTTGTAGATGTTTATAAGCCGCATAGTGAACTCGTCAGCGCTCGCAACGCTCAGCTCGTCAATGACGATCTCGGGGTGCGTGAAGACGGAATGGTAGAGCTCGTTGTAAAGAATCTGGATCTCCAGCGCGTTCTCGAACCCGTGGCGCGAAAACGGCGTCGGAAACAGCGTCACGGGGACATTACACCCGGTGCCGGGGTTCTCGAGGCTCTCGAACACGATTCCGTTCGTCAGGCTCCAATCCAGAATCTGGTATTTCAGGTCCCGTTTCTGGGAGTCCGATATCGACGGCGGGAACTTCAGTAGCATCGCTAGGTACTGGTATTGGGGGGCAATTCTTTATTGGGCGTGGCCAGTGCTAAGGTGGCTGCTCAAGATAGTGGATGCGTAATAATCCCACTCTGCTGACTGTTGCGGATAGTGCACATCCGTCTGCGTGGGGATGAGTAATATGACGTGATAAGGATTTCTCCTAAAAAGTACTATCACTAACCAAAAGACCACACTAACCCACTCTAGCCAAACAGTGCGTCGTGTTTAGACACATTATAGGTACTGCTCAATAATTATAGGTAGTGGTATTTGGTAGGGTTGGCGCAAGGGCCGTTGTTGCTTGCAGGGGATATGTGACTTGGTACGTGCATATAAAACCGTGCCAGGTTATGTCACGTGGACTGACATGTCGTTGTTTGAAATCGCGATTAGGTCAACTAACCGATACGTTTAGATCGTTAGTGCTGTGCGGACAGTTATAAGCATAGTATAAGCATAGTATGAGCATAGTATGAGCGTAGTGTGAGCACAGTATGAGCACCAATGTGAGCACTAGTGTGAACAGTTATATGCGCCCAGTATAATTCTGTGACGACAGAGACTGTGCACAGAACGGCTAACCCAAATTAGCTCAATTAATGAAAATATCCATGACGCCGCCTAACGGTATTGATGACTAATGCAATGCACAGGGATATACATGAGATGTGTGTACCCTGCATAAATGTAAATGCATACGCACTTTAGCGAAATAGACTCTAGCGCTCATTTAACAACCGGGAATGAGCACAACCAGCACCAAAGAAAGTGCCGGCACGGCGTTAGTGTTAAACTAGTGCGGCAGTAATAATGTAATTGTACAGTACTTATATACTCCCTCGAAAACTCCCCTGTTCAGACCTTGACCTTCGAACTCTGCTAATGATTGACGACAACTGCAGCCAGCTAGTGGAACTGGCGAACCCGCCAAGCTCGCTATCCTCAACGTTTGAACGCACGGGCCTCGCTAATCACGTTCTGGCAGCAGCCAAACCAGTTGTTCCCAGTAAAGTCGATTTCCATAACAACTGCACGGTTTATGTGAGCAACATCCCCGTGCAAACGACAGAAAAGGAGTTCGCAGACGCGTTTAAACAGTACGGCGAAATAAAGGGGTACTTTTTAAACGGCCCACGACCTGAAAAACTCTTCGGGTTCGGGTTTGTTTGTTTTCATGACCCTTTCAGCCCTAAAAAAGCCATTACAAACGTCACTATTATCCACGGCCAGGTTCTGGTTGTGAAGTACCGCCGTGTTGAGGATATGAAAGGAATCAAGCATAAACAAGGAAGGCGCCGTTCTCCAGGCCGGTTCCCACAACGTCTTCCTGCAAACCGGCCATGTCGGTTCCCACCAAACCAGGCCAACCAGGCCAACCAGTTAAACCAATGGTCCCATTTAAACCAATGGAATCAATGGAACCAAGAAGAAAAAGGGTGTATTGGGTTTGCAAATGCTGAAAAGTGTGAAAAACTGACAAAAGAGACGGAAAGATGGAATCAAGAAAATGGAGCGGCTACCCTTGCCGAGTCTTTCAACGATCTGTCAAGTTGCTACCCTTCATGCACTCTGCAAACGCTTCCCCCGTCCGATCTGCTCTACGGAAGCAACGGCCACCTCCTACTAGGTTCTGTCAAAGCAAGCAAATTAAGCGAACCTAGCGAGGTAAGCGAAGTAAGCGAGCCAAATCAGCAGGAAAGCGCAAAGAAGGAGAGCGAAGTCACTGAAATGGTAGTCAACAGCGCTGTTGTGAGAGTGGACTGTATTCCGCATTTTTGGGACGCTAAGAAACTGTTCAACTACGTCTCGAAGCTCGATTTCCCGATTGTGGCTGCTTTAGTGTATAACGATATCGACGACCGGCATTTCCGGCAGGGACTTCTGCAAGCAGCCTCATTACAGGACGCCGGAGATCTGTTGCAAATGGGATGCTTGAAAACGTCGATCGTCAATTTCGAGTTAAGGCCGAGCGCGGTTAAAAGTGTGGGCAATATGCGCTCTTCCTATATCGGCCGGTTCACTGTTTACAGTTTAAGGCGGCCTAAAAATAAACAGAATCTATCAAGAAGGATAGACCAGGAGTCATTAAACCGACCATCGATTCCTTCGATAGAACCAGCGGAGCCGTTAGCTATGCCCGCACCCAGAGCAATGGAACCAGCATCGCCAGCGCCATTACAGGCACCGCTTGCGCCGTATGCAGCGCAAACACCACATGCACAGTCACCGCATGCACAGTCACCGCATGCACAGTCACCGTCTCACGAATTCGGCGAGAGAGAGGCGTTCCACCCTCTAGACGAGCAGCTGGCGTTCACGCCCTCTCCACAGGCTCTAACCCCGTTATTCGATCTGGACACGCCAATGACGGAAAGTTCCGACAATTTTGAATTCCACAAACCCGAATGTGCCTCTCCTACCGTATTCTCTCCACCCCCTCCAGCCAACTGGCACCAATCAAACGCATTCCACCCAGTTCAGCCGGCGTCGAGTTTCCAAAGACGGGCTCCTCAATTCGGGCATAAAATGTCCCAAACAATTGTCGTAGACAATTTCGAGCGGAAGTACGTTTCCAACGCTGCACAACTCGCCGCGTGGATGTCGCGGTACGGCGAGGTTCTTACTGCCGATATTGTCAGCACGAGCCCGAAGCTTATTAGGGCGTATATCTCGTTCGACACGCCTGCCAGCGCCGGAATAGCCCTTGGCCAACTCTCGATGTGCGTTTCCGGGTCACATGCGTTACGAGTGCGCATGGCATGATCCAACTATCCAGCAGACAACCCATCAGCTGGCGCAATCAGCCAACGCAGCCAACGCAACCAACGCAACCAATCAGAACAAGCTCTAACTCAAACAAGCTTGGCCAATCTAGACCATGCAAGACCATGCAAGACCATGCAAGACCATGCAAGATCATGCACGGCGTCAGCACAAATCTAAGCCTGCGATCTGGCATAACTCAAATATTGAAATAGGTTAAAGGTTACTAGTGAATAATGCAGTCATAAACAGAAAACTAACACCCATATCACCACCCATCACCATCCATCACCACCCATCATCACACCACATCACACTAAACACACACCACAGAAATGAGTACACGAACAAGAAGACATATTCACCCAGCAAACAGGAAACCTTTAAATAAACGGAAAGAGCCGAAACTGAACGAACTGAGTATGAGCCACCGCGATCAGCGTATTCTGGACACGATTCTTGGCAACGAACCAGTCAAAGAGCGGATATTTGTAGACGTGAAACTGTCGCCCGATCCCACAATTCCACTAGAAAAAGTCGAGAAACTAGTTTCTAAAGAGAAAGAGGCAATCAGGCTCGCCGAAACGTCTCCTGACCAAATCAGTCAAGCCGTAGACATTCTAACCACCATCATCGAAGAGGAACCTACCTACGCGTCTGCGTACAACAACAGAGCGCAAATGAGGCGTTTACAAACCAATACACAAGCGCGAAAAGCCGACGAAATCGGCGAAAAGGAGGAAGTGCTTATACCGGAAGAGGTGGTCCACGACCTGAAGAAAGCAATTAAACTGGCGTCGCCTCAGCATGCGAATTTCAAGATCTCCGATATGCAAGCCACCGTTTTGCGCAACGCATACTGCCAGCTAGCGGCTGTCTACCTCGCACAGTCGCAGTACACGGCTAACTGGGAGCGCGCATGGGATCTGCATGTCCAAGCCAGCGAGATGATGATCGAGGCTAGTATCTACGGCGAGCAGATCGGCGCCGCGCTCGCCCAGTCAATAAATCCGTACGCCAAGCTCAGTGGCAACATGGTGGAGTCAATGACCAACCAGCAAACAAATAAGACGCGTTAATATAATCTAAATGAACTAAATGAACTAAATGAACTAAATGAACTAAATGATAAATGTGGTGGAAGATCACGGTTCAGACCTGGTGGAATAAAGGCAGGTCAGAGGAAAGCAGTAATCTTTGTTACCTCGGTTATTACCCGAGAACACAGCGGGCATTTATGAACTTCGTTCTTCATCGACATGACAAAAGCCTCATCTGAAACCAAGTGCCCACACGACAAAGCCACACAGTCTTCGGGTTTTTGGGACGAGCGCAAGATCGGGCACACGAAGTTCGGGTGGAAATTCAGCTCGCTAGACAAAGACAGCGGCGTTTCCAGAAGAAACCCGTCTTCGAAACCGATTCCAAGCGGGTGGACATTTTTGACCTCGTCCATGAGCTCTTTATACACTTTATGAACGACACTAAGCGTTGGTGTTTCGAGATCCGGGCTCCATAGTTTACTCATAGCCATTCTACGCAGCTTGTTGCGCAGTTCGTACATCTTTGTTGGCGCTGGTTTCAGTTCCTCGTCCATAAATTTAATAATCTCGTCGTCCGAGATCAGGTGGGTAGCACGCCACACCTTGATCGTGTTAATTGTGTTGATACTTTTATTAGACAGATGCGAGCGGAGACGCAGTTCTCTGCAAAGACTTCTGGCTTCGCTATCGCTGTCTAAACCGAGTTCAGTTAACATATTCGTTAACGAGAAATCAGTGGTGCTTGACTCTTCAGTCTCGAGTTTATTCAGCAACGACACTTTCCTGCTGATTTCCTCTGCACTTGGATCGACTTCCCTGTTCAAATTACGCATAATTGAGGTCGCGGTATTGGTGTAACCCGCTTTCATTAAATACTCTGAGACCAGCGGCAGAATAACGCTTCCGTCCTCGTTATAATGGTGACCCATCTGCTTTTTGAGCACAAATCTCGTGCTTTCCGGATAGATTTCGCCAACACTCTCCTCCAAACGGCCGATTGCGGCTATTATTCCATCGGTATTTAGTTCGTCAGCACTTGGAATCGTTGTATTGCTTTCAATCTTGCGTTCGTGGCGGCAAAAGGACGAGTCCTCTTCTTTCAGCATATTCGACTCGTCTACATCACCACAAACAGACGAGTCTAGTTCTGCAAGAACCGCGGAAAGGGCCTCTAACTGCTTCCCAATACGCAGTTCGCGCTGCATACTGAGTCAGCGTGTACTTACCTGCGTACCTACCTATACCTGCTAAGATACCATACCACCGAGCATACGTAATACAGTGCACAGCATACCTACTTATATGCCAGCCTCACCTACTTATATGCCAGTCTCACCTACTTGCATACCTATACCTATATATCTACACATATACCTATATATCTACACATGCAACTTGATGCAACACCACGCAACACTATCCACACCGCAACACGATGTGCCCGCAGTACGTAACATGTATATACGGTAGCATGTGGCAGGTAGGTAGGTAGTAGGTAAGTAGGTATGCTACCATGTAATCGTAGTGCGTATGGGACCATGTGGGGCGTATGGGGCAGACAAGCGATACTTTGTCAGCATGCTAGCAGTGCCATTGAAAGAGTCCGATAAAGCGAACTGGGGCGAGCATTTGGGCCCTGCTATTGCGCATGTGTACGGCTCAGCTTCTGAGTTCAAACGTGAGATTGAGCTCCTCGACAGTATGCGCGACGCGGCCGTCGGAGTGAGCCCTAACGCCACCGGGCGCGACCTGCTGTACAAGTACTACGCGCAGCTCGAGCTGCTGGCTCTGCATGTGCCAATGCAGCCATTCAAGCTGACTTTCACCTGGCGCAATTTGTACGACTCGAATTCGGTGTCGCAGCCGGCGTTGGCGTTCGAAAAGGCGTGTATTCTGTTTAACCTCGCTGCTGTCCTCTCGCACACAGGCGCAGAGGCGAGCACTACTGACTACAAGCACGCATACCATTCTTTCTCGTGTGCGGCAGGCATTTTCTCGCATATCAGCGAGAACTTCTTGCATCTGGCGTGCATAGATTTGAGTATCGAAACTCTGACTGCGCTTAAAACGCTGATGCTCGCCCAGGCGCAGCATTGTTTCTTTTTAAAAGCATTAGAAACGTCCTCGCCTGGTGCTGCTGCGAAACTCGTTCCGAAACTCGGCTCCGGGGCGCTGAAACTTTACTCCCAGGCCCTCGAAATGCTAACCACGCTCTACACTGACCAGGACTGGGGCGAGAAGAGTACTATTAAACAGCTGGAAAGCACTATTACCGAGGTCCATGTGAACACCGCATTGGCTGAATCCGACAGGCTGGAGCAGGAGTTTCAGTACGGAAACGCAATTGCCCACTTGAAAGAGATCAAACAGTTTCTGGGCAAAGACGAGGCCAAAGACCTGCAAACGCGGATCAATACGTTAACAAAAGATAATAATCTGATTTACCACGACCGCGAGCCGTTTTCTCCGCCTCAAATTCCTGAAACCGTTGTGGCTAAACCGTTGCCTTTACAATCGATCTATTCGACCGAAGAGGAGCTGCATAGAGTCGTCGGCAGAGACCTGTTCGAGAAAATGGTTCCTGTGAGCGTGCACAAACGCGCGAGCGTCTACTCTGAGTTGCAGACTGAGTTACTCAGGTCCGAGCAGGAGAAGGTGGACATCGCCGATTTAGAGCTCACTTCGGCGCTGGAGTACATGGACCTCCCAGCTGCAGCTGCACGGCTTAAAAAGAAAGCCGGGAACCCGAAAACAAGCCGCATTCCGCCTGAAGTTTATGAGTGGTCAGCAGCCGTGCGGTCGAGGCCGGTTTCTACGATTCCTGTTAGTTTCGACGCGCAACGAACGCGGATTTTGTCGAAACTCGAGTCAAACAGTGAGTCTATTCAAATTTCGCAGAGTTTGGTTAACAGTCGGCGCTCGGATATGCAGCTACAGACGCTGGCGTCCGAGTCTAAACCCGAGCTTGCGGTCCTTGCTTCTGTAAAAGCAATCGAGGCCGAGTACGCCAATTACAGCGTTGAAACCATGCCGAATATTCTGGACCTCGATTTGAACGGGTCGGAGGAGCCGTGTTTAGACGCTGACCTCGAGAAGATAAGTCAATTGGTCGTAGAGCTGCGCAAAATCAGTGCTGAACGGCAGACTTCGTTGAAAGAGCTCAGGCTCGCGTTGCAAAGAGATGATATCACGCAGCTGTTAGTGGCGCACCAGAATTCGGAGCATGTAGTCGAGAAAGTCTTGAAACCGGAGCTTAAAAAGTTTGATTCGTTTGTCAACAGGATCGGAGCGACTATCAGGCTTCAAACAGCCGTCATGAACGGTGTTGCCGAGCTGTGGAAACAGATTTTGGACTCTGACGCGGCCAGGAAACGCGTCGCTGACCAGGAAGCCGAGGAACTGCATTTCCAAGCAGTGACTCAAAGGTTCAGAACGAGTTATGAACTTTACCTCCAGATATGTGACGGCAGTAGCAAGGCGCAGCGGTTCTACGACGATTTAGAGCTCCAACTGCAGCACCCGTCCCGCAGCAGGCCCCCTCCGGTTCCTGCTAAACCCAAACCCTCTGGGTTCTCAGGGTATACCACCCCTAGTGCGTACGATCCGTCCATGTATCGGTAACTGTTTACGCCCTCTACGCCTTCGCAATCATACCGTTTTCACCCTCATACCACCTACATACTAGTATACGTCTACACCCTACGATAATATATTTCATTCAAATGACCTGACCCTGTACCCTAGACCATATACACAACCCTAACCGCCATGCAGTAATATCCCGCTACTCGCAGCGGTCTCTCTACACTGGCCTTGAGTAAAGGCTAGCATATAAAAGCATTCTCTGCACCAGGGTTGCCAAACAGCATGAACTTGAGCGTGTGAATGTATGTGCAAGAGGCTACGCTATAGAAGGGGCGGCAGTCTCCGTCATGCGGACATACGAGACGACGCCGTTGTCCACGACCGCGGAAATATAGTTTCTGAACCCGAATTTCATGCTTCTGAACTCGTTGACGGTGCCGGTATTAGCGAAATCGCGTTCAATGACGCTTAGTTCTGGCAGTTTACCAGCATTAACGACGCGGACATTGAAATCCGGGTTTGGAGGGTTTGTTTTCTTGAATTTCGTGCCTGGTTTCCACGCATAGAAATCGAAGTCGCTGACTTCGCTGCGAGCGACGCTTGTCTGGTTTATTGGCTTTAAACTCACTGCCCGCAGGTCTTTATATATACTGGAAAAAGAGGTATAAACAGGCTGCCACGCGAGTTTCGGCAGCCATTGACCGAACAGAAACCACAAAATCGCGCTGCAAACAGACTGGGATGGAACACTTGGCACTAATTCCAAATTCGACGGAACAGTTAGCGAGCTACTCTGCGTTGATGCCAGATTCGTTTGAGCAGGGCGCCTAACAATGAACCCGAGTTTCTTCAGGTTGCTGTACACGGCCATTTTGTCGGCATTGAGGCTAGTGTTCATACAAAGAGCCATTACCCCCGCCAGATCGAGCTCCTGGCCGCGATTATAGCAAATTAAAGACCCGCGTTGACAGAGGTAGATCAGTTCTTCGGGGTAGACGAGCAGCTGTGTACTCTCAGACCAGCCCATTGTCATTAACGAGTTGCCCTTTTGTTTTCTAATACAGCCCAGCTGCCGCTCTTCGAGCCAATCGGCCTCCAGAAGATTCTTTTCAGAGGTGTGCGAAGTATACCCTAGCGCCAGGTACATGGCGTCGCGGCTTTTCTGGATATAACTCTGCTGCACAACCGTCCCGTCTGGCGCATGGTCTTTCTCGCCTCTTTTTAAAACCCGCGCGCCTAGCGACGACCAGTCATAAACATCGTCTTCACTGTCGCTTTCCATGAAAAGATTAGGTCATCGCCCTCGCACAGACCCATACCTACCGACCCACCCGCTTCCACGTATTACATGCGTTGTATGCATATACTTACATGCGTTCTACACTTACATGCGTTCTATACTTACATGCGTTCTATACTTACATGCGTTCTACAGTTACATGCGTTCTACACATACATGCGTTCTACACTCACATGCGTTCTATACTTACATGCGTTCTATACCTATACGTTTTATATACGTGCACCCACGGGCACCCGAATGTGTGTATATGTGTATACGCGCGTCTGATGATGCATGTGATCGCATGTGATTCGCGATGGCAGATGTCATACAGATGCGCGATGCTCGACGCAGAGATGCCTTAAAGGGTATGTAAGTGCGTATGTAATACAACAAGTATGTTGAGAGCCACGTACGTCACCGCAATAGCACGTGATAGGACAAGTGGCTGGACTACATTCTCTATCCGGTATACGCATCCACTGGATACTCAAGTATAAATAGGATGGTGAAACAACCTAAATAATAAATTGGAATAATATACATTTGGACTTACATCCCGTTTCAGTCTAAGTATAGCTTGAATGATCTTACCCT
>JAJLWC010000100.1:0-17040 GCA_030674195.1 Starmerella stellata | reverse complement strand
ACTGGTGTGCCCACTGCGGTTCCCACTGCGTCTCCTGTTGACACCACTACCACCAGTACAGAGCAGACTACGGTGACTATCCCCAAGAGTTCACACCCTGGCAACAACACCAACCCTGAGATCCCTATTGAGACTGGTACCATTGTCTCTACTGGCGTTCCCCCTGTCGTTAACCAGGGTGGCCGTACTGGAGAGAGTGTTGTACTGGGCGCTCTTGCTCTAGGACTTGCTTTCTTGGCCTAAATATGTCACGTAATTTTGCAGCTTAGCGTGACTCTCAATTTTAGAAAAAAACCCGGTCCTAGTGGCACACTAGTTAGAAATAATCTGTTTTGTCTTCATATAATGAGACAATTGAATTTTTGGACATCACGTCTCGCTCAACTTTTCATGTTAATATTGTGCAGTTCTTACATTGATAATATAGTCCTTACTTCCAATTCTACTGTTCATGTCGGAGCTAACATTTTCTGGAGATCCTCAAGAAACAGGGTAGAGTGAAAAGGGGAAGAAAAAAGACAATGGAAGCAATTAGAACGTTTAAACTTGCTTCAAAGTGTGTTTTAACTTATGCTCAATCGAGTATGACCCCGTCATCTGAAGACCGTTCTCTCAAAGGCCCAAACAGGTACACCTCGATATGCCTCAAAACGCAATTGCTTGCTCGAAATTGAGTGCTAGAGATACATTTGTTGTTTATTTTGTACTCTGAGCTCGTTTTATAAATGTAATTTTTGGGTCGCGGGCCCACGGCTACACCATCGCAAACATTAACGTCAAGTGGACCTCACCGAGAAGGAAAGGAAGATTACTTTCAAAGGACTCAAAATAAAGCTACGGTTTACCTATTGCAGTTGGAAATCCGAAACGATTATCTATTATGGTCCAATAAATTATTACGTTCTCGAATATCTCATCTTTGGAATTTGATTCACCTCAGAGATCACAATTTAGCCGTATCCGGGAAATTCGCTAAACATGTCCAGGATAAGGGTAAATGATTGACAATCTAAGGATTTTACGTAGATTTTATCGAAGTAGGCTTCCAACTCCTCATTAAAGGCTTGGGGGAATATATGATTCATGATACTACGGAAAGGCGCATAGGGAATTCATATGCCCCAATGTTGGTGCAGCTTGTTGAAAACACAATTTCAGAAATTCGCGAGTCTAGGCTACATTTAGATTTACGTGGAAATTTCCGAAAACTGGGACTTTGTAGACTTCTGCCACCATATATACGCCCATTAAGATTCTTTTTAAAATCAAGGCCATAAATCATTCTACATACCAAAATGTACTTGTTATTTTCAGATACCAGCTGTCGATAACATCTCACATGGATTTTTTGAGACTCTCGTGCTATAAGAATTACATGTGCTTACCAAAGAGCCATGCGCTGTATATCAAATCGGAACTGCAGTGTCCAAGAAGCTCAGCATCGTGACAGTTTTGCATGGCGTATCGCGTCAGTAGGATGACACCGTGCCCAGCATATATATTATATATTCTGGGGATGACCATTACATTTAAAATAGCATCATGTAAAACACAGAATCCTACTGTTCCGAAGATAGATCAAACCTATGCGAAGTAAGAAAGCGGTGAGCGTTGCTGAAGTGGAGTCACCTGAGTGACGCAATACACCTTGTAACCTAGACATGACGAGAAGACTTGGTGACTATGTAAGTCTAAGTAGGCAACTATATGGAGGGCGTGGACGGCATAAAGTCTAGACTCCAACAAGTAATATGCAGTGTAGCTTGGCATTATATTTGGACAGTTCCTGCTAAGTGAGGGTATGGTGGTCGATTTCTTTACGCAATTTCACAGAAGTTCAACATGAATCGAATGACTCTCAATTATGCAACCTTGCTGTATGCAGGAGTGTTAAGGAACTTAAGGAACATGGCACTCGCTCAATTGAGACTGGGGTTTATGTCCATGATGACGCGCCGCGTACCGTGTACTTGGTGACGGAACTGATTATTATGATTCTACCGAGCAAGCACAGAGAGCAGCTGCAAATGCAGAAGTGATCCGTCCAGACCACTGGTACGACTGATTCGTACAACTAATCCGTACGACTGATCCGTGTGATTGTTCATGTGGTACCCAAACCACATTCCCAAGAATGAAAAACTCTTCCTTTTAGAGATCGACGTGATCTTGCTTTCTGCATATTATTTCACGAAAGCTCTTGATACGATCAACATCGTAAAACCATATAATGCCATTCCTGTGCTGTTTCTCCGAGTCACAAATGTAGGAAGTGCTGAAACTTCTCGGGATTCCTCTCCGCACACAGGAATGTCTTATATAGCTAGGAATCAATGTTATCGCTGTTGTTAGTTTGCAGACAAGAGTAGTCAAATCCAGTTATTCTTGTTCGTGTTTAAGCCTCCTCTTTTCGGACGCATATGTTTTTTGCCCGTCGCTGGTCAAAAGTCGGAACTTTTAGTATTCTCAACTATTACCATGAGAATATTACTGAAGTCTTGGTGGTCTTTTATCTTTCCTTTCTCAAGAACGGCATGAAAAATGACGTCCTCTGAGAACCCCACGGCAGCTATTTGAGTGGGGTTTCAGACAACACAAAGTCCAAATCAGGATTGCCTGTACAGTTGTCTACAGTTCCTTTACAGCGGTCATGCAACGCTTCGAGAAGATCCTTAAATGACCCAGTTACAGACGGTTTTGTAATTTCATGCCCAATGCCATTCCTGTCGTGCGAAAGACACGTCATAACTTTTTGATATGGCGTAATAGGTTGCAGATCATCGCAACTATGTTCGGTACATCTCACAAAACATGCTCATCTGGCGGATCACTCTTCGTTGGAGCGACATCATCAGATACATCTTCCTCGGGTACCGGGAAAAACGGCTGATCAGTCACAGGAACGGACTTATGTCTAATCTCGGTCACTGGCAGAATTGATGAATCATTCTCAGGAACAAATTATTTCCTACAATCAAGATCACACACGACGTCTATTTCATTATGACGTTCATCTTTTGTTACTGCTGGCGGTGTGTCGGAATTATTATTTGAAGCTTTCTTCGCTGTAGCATTGAAATATTGAACACGCCCTTTCGCTTTATATTCCAGCTTGTCTTTGATATTCGTGTAATGTACTTTATTCCTTGCTCTGTGTTTCTCCTTATGACCTTGCAGTAGGTCTCTTGCCATTAACTGTCCGAAAGATTCTCCTCGCTTGGCAATATACACCGCAAACGCTTTTCGCGGATCATGTTTGTAGGTCTCCTGTACGTCTTAGCGTAGTCTACCAGGTAGAGCGTAGCTAAACGCACGATTTAGCTGCGTTTCATAGGAAACACCCAAAGGTACCCCCACACCGGGCGCGTCTGCCATTTGAGATGAGCTCGCGTCACATACGTCATCGATCGATTACCTAATATCAGAAGTGACAGTTCTCCCCTATCTCGGACTCGACCCTGATCTAATCC
The DNA here is from genome assembly GCA_030674195.1 of Starmerella stellata. Taxonomy (NCBI): domain Eukaryota; kingdom Fungi; phylum Ascomycota; class Dipodascomycetes; order Dipodascales; family Trichomonascaceae; genus Starmerella; species Starmerella stellata. Next base: position 13,570 of record JAJLWC010000100.1, on the reverse strand, counting down.
ATCAGAAATCAATTTTTCGCTTGTCATCAACAGGATCTCTCGCGACCGTCGCCATTACGTATTTTCGCGAAGACATCTCGCAGATTAATTATTATCTACCGTTCCCACGTTCTTTTTTTAAATAGTGTGATATCTATTATTTAATGCGATACATATCTACCAGTAAAATACCCGAAGATATCTGCATGCCAAGCCCGTCTTTGAGACAAGCTCGTATCTTGCACATCATCGATCGGTTACCTAGCATGGAGAGAATCAGCTATACCCTGGCCCAGATTCAAACCCAATCTCATCCATCAGAAATCAATTCTTCGCTTGTCATCAACGGGATCTCTCGCAACCGTCGCCACGATCCATTTTTGCGAAGATGATTCGCAGATTAATTATTATCTACTGTTTTTGTGAAATTTTCTTCGAACATCGAAATCTCTATTTATTCTGATGCATATTAACTAGTTGAGAACGTACGTGTGAAGCAAATGGACAGAAGTTCATTGTCATTTTTGTTAAAATGCGTTGTCTAGATTCCCTGCAGTTGTACACGTCATGCGCCTCGAAACTGCACATTATTAAAATTTTCTCACAGCCATATTCGAGTCCCCTTGCCCATGATCAGATCTTTAGTCCTCTGACAAAGGAATTAATCGGATCTACGCGGGAATCCCGGAATCCCGGCACTTTAGAGACTTCTAAATTCCTACTGGCGCTCCAGTGAAAATATTGAATTAAAATTCTACACCAAGCTTTTTAAGAAATACCACGTTTGGTAACATTTTACATTGTTTTTATGGCCTCTTGCGTGCTACCATAGATGATCAGTTCCTGCATGTGGGTTGAAAGGTAGGGGTACCTTATGCAGACCCTGCCATACCTGGTATACTCTCTCTCTGGATCCCAGAGTCAGAGGGGTACCCAGAAGAGTACCCTACTGAGGTAATTCCTTGAGCACTTGGCATTCTTCCTGTAAAACGCCTCTTCAAAAAGGCTTTTATAATGACCAAAGCACAAGTGAGCCTTTGACCACAACTACACATGACACGCTCGAAAACTGTGGTCGATTTTCTTAAACACTTTCCCAGAAAGTCGACCAAACCTGCATCTGAACCCAATGGCTCTCAGTCAGAGAACATTTATACATCCAGCAACGTTAAAGAATGCTGCTGTAGCTCAATTGATGCTGAAACTTGTACCAATGCCTCAGAAGAAGTACCTAGTGATGGACCCAGTTCTTACGACGTTAGAGAGCAGGCCAAGAAAGCAGCCGCAAAGGCAGAAGAGGTCCGTACAGACCACTGGTATGATGGATTCGTACGATTGTTCATCTGGTACCCAAGCCACATGCCCAAGAATGAGAAACTCATGCTATTCAAGATCGATGTGATCTTGCTTTCTTACGTGTGTGCGTCATATTTCACGAATGTTCTTGATACGACCAACATCGTTAAAGCATATAATGCCAATATGGACAAAGACATCGGGTTCAGCGGTGACGATCTATCATATGCGAAGTCGTTGTACTCTGCGGGGTACATTGTATCTATGCTTTTTGGCACGATGCTCCTGACGCGACCCCGAACGCGATTTATGCTTCCCCTTTTGGAAACCATTTGGGGTGTCCTGACTTTCTGCCAAGCAGCTTGCTCCACGCGCAGCCAAATGTTTGCCCTCCGGTTTCTGATTGGGCTAGCCGAGGGGCCCATTTTCCCCTCTGTTGTTTACACTATCGGCTCATGGTACAAACGAGATGAAGTTTACCGCCGAATTATGGCGTTCTCTGTCTCGTCTACTCTGGGTAGTATGTTCTCTGGGTTTCTGCAGGCTGCTGCATACACGAACCTCAGCGGCAAGGGTGGCCTCAGTGGTTGGAAATGGGGGTTCATTATTGACGGTATTATTACCGTTCCCATCGCACTGATCGGGTTTGCTTGTTACCCAGGTTCTCTGGACCAGGCACAAAACGTTTGGTGGCTGAAGAAAGACGAGCTTGCCCTGGCACGTACTCGCATGATTGAGTCTGGCGTCAAACCTGCGGCGAAATTGAAGCTGAGTATCTTTAAGAAAGTCTTCATGAACTGGCATGTACACTACTTCACAGCTATGTGGGCACTGCTTAATTTCGCCGCATTGCCCGATGGCCTTGCGTTTGATCTTTTCCTGAAATCGCGACCGGATCTGTATACAATTGAAGACCGTGAGAACTGCCCCTCAATTCAGAGCGCTGTCAGTGTAGTACTGCAGTTCCTTTGTGCTGGATTGTCGGATACGTTTTCACCTTACTATTTTCTCACACTGAGTCAGATTATGTTTATCATCAGTTACAGTTCACTCGTGTACTGGAACATTCCAGTTGGGTATAAATGGTTCTGTTACATCATGATCGGTTTTGATAGTGTTGTTCAGGCGATTGTTTCCGGACAGATCAATCGATCACTCCGACGAAACGCCGAGGAGCGAGCTTTTGTCATCGCATTTAGCAGTTCAGTTGCTCAAGCCATGAATATCTGGTCGATTATTGTTTTCTACCCCACTAGCGACGCACCGGAGTTCCGAAACGGATTCATTGCATCGCTGACAGCAGCAGTGCTTATGCTTTTCATGCCTATTGCCAACATTTACGGAGACAGGTATGACAGAAAGAAGTATGCCATGGAAGACCTCAAGAGCATGGAAATGGCTGATATAGTTTGCGACAAGGTGACAGTCGAGGAGACACAAAAGGAGAATATGGAAAAGTATCACTACGATGTTCAACAGGGATACGTTACTGACTCCGATTCGAACCAAAGTGTTGATAACGTCAAAATCATTGTGTCACCTGAAGGTAAGGACACAGTTGCGTAGACATGAGGCATGATTCCCGTTTATATGGATACTCTCACATACGACTAGAAAGAGAGATTGCATGTTGTACATTGCTGGAGGATATCGCTTATGACGTTACTCTGGCGTATAACACCCACACATATAGCACGCACATAATCATCATATTTGTCTAGAATTTCCCGAAGGCTCATGAATAAATGCAACAAACAAATGCAACAGATATAAGCAGTTGTATGGATGAGGCTTGATGTAGGTGAGCTGTGGCAAATTTGTGCGCAACGCAAATACTTTGTTGCAACAGAAAGGAATTTCGATATTTTTTTCTCACAGAGTAATATGTTTAGGGAGTGGTGGAAATAAAAATATTACAGTATGTGGGAGTTAATTACGATACACAGTGAGGAAACATCGAATGGCTTTGACAATCGTTGTGAATGAATATAGCGCGAGAATGAGAAGACTAAATATATAATTAATGGGAAAAATAGGATAAACTGATGTGTTTTCAGGTAGTTTGAGCGGCTCTTATGGAACGCAAGGTGGTATAGTTTAAAGGGTCGGTAAGAGAATACGGAGGGAGGGCTAGTCTAGACGTAAAAACTAGAAGGAAGAATATTAGTGACTATTGCAGTAAATGAGGCTAAGGTGATGATTGGATGCACATCACACAGCTTGCTGTTGCGAAGCAGTATGTGGTGCAAGCATATGAAGAGGGAAGTTCTGGGGAAGTCCAGGTACTCTGAGCATGTAATAGTGGGTGACAGCACCGTCACGTTTAATCATATGACTGGTTGGTTGAAGATCGAATACTTGTGCTAAATGATAATTGATCCATGAAAATATTCAATTATCTACTACATATACCTCAATGCAGTATACTCATTCAATTCTCGTGTCATATAGAACACATTTCATTGCGTTATAGGCACACTAATATTTGTGGTTTTGGGAGAAGTCAACATTGTTTGTAAGCGTACCGCGTAAGGAGGGAAGGGAACCAGGCAGCACGGTGCTAGCCTGCGAAAGTGTGGTTATGGTTGCGACAACCACAAAACCACATGCTACCCTATTCACTATGAATCTAGCGACGTAAATGAACGACGCAGTTATCCGTGACCGGTAAGGCGGTTAGAAAATTGTGGCCCTGCACGAACGCCACCACCTAGTGCGGAGATTTGGACAATTGAAATGGTAGAGGAAACTTTGAGTTAGTATTAAATATAAATATATGTATCATAATTAGTTGAATATAATTAGTTGAGTATATTTATATTTTTTTTCCTTGTTCAATTTCTCTCTCTGCGTTCTTTTTCTGCGAAATCTCATCTATTATTACATTTCCGTTACCCTTTTCGCTTACTTCCGAGTACGTTACGTTTAGTTAACAGGGTTCACCGTGCACAAGACATCAACATCTCGCGAGCACGGTTCCTGCATGAGACCAAAAACACATGCGACCAGACCAATTTCTGGCCCTCAAAGGCCCCTGAAGCGAGAAACTTAACTCGCAATTTAATCTGGTTAATCTTTTGGCGTTTTGAACTATAAAAACGTCTTTGTAAACAGTATTTATCGCCATTAATGGGTGCAAAACGCGTACTTCAATAGAAAAACCGTTTTTAACTATCGGGCAATCCTTACCCTGAATAAGATATTTTTCTGAATGCAAATAAATTGGCTTGGAGTACACATGAAAACGCATATTAATAAAGTAGATAAGAGCCGAGAAAGTATACGTATCTTTTTATAGTATTTTTAGTGCGATTTAGGCAACTTTGGTGCTGCAAAACAGAACAAGACTAAAACACTCAAGGGTTAGGTCTAAAACCCTGCTAGGAAGTATATATTCCGCACCAGTTCCACACGACTTTCAGAAATCATACAACACAATTCACCAATATGTCCGAGTTCTACACATTCCCCATTCATAACATCAAGACCAGCGAGTCCTACGTCAATCCCACAAGTTTGCAAGGGTCAATTTTCAGCAGGCACAACCCCGATGGCACTCCGAAAGACCGTAAGACGTGGAAGAAGCTTGGTAAAATGTTCCACAATACACGCGACGAGCTAATGGTAAAATCGTGAGAGTTCAAGGATTCAAAATCCAGCTACACATTGCCGCCAGCTGCTCAATGGATAATATATTGCAAAGGATAACACATGAACCATCAGTCATTGCAGCTGTTGACAGACAACGGTCGAAGAAAAACGGTGATGCTGTCACCTAAATTGCATTTTTTCAAGCGATCGTTGTATTAACTAATTCCAGAATCATTTTAAGACTATGTGCGTAATTTTTAGTGTAAATTACATATATTTGACGACACATTCACATTCAAGAACGGGGACTACAATATCGTTCTTTAACCGCATATCATCTCAAATCTATTTCATAGAACTCTTGACTGCAGATCATTTTTATTTATGGCTATAAAACAACAGGATGGCTCTACACGGTCCAAACAGTCTGCGGAAATCCTTGAGAATAAGGTGTTAGCCGTTTTCAACACCGTAGCAAAGCCTAGGCCGTATTTATTACAAGAATTTCTATACACTGTTCTGGGTGTTAATCCTCTTTCAATAGTTCTGAAATGGGCACGCAAATGTATTTAGTGGGAATTTCTGTAGAACTACAACTTGAGATGAAGAAGCCGCAAGCGTTTCGTTTTTTTTACGAAAACATCAGGGGTCAGGTGTATGCGACCTCTACCCAGTGTCTTGAAATGTGGCTGGAAATTGTGTGAATTAAATAAAGTATGCTTTTCCAAAGATGAACTTTCCATGAGACACTTTGTCCTAGTAAACATCACAGTCTGTCAGCTTTGAGATCTGATTTTATGGCATACAAATGCAGCACTTCTCGAAAACGCTGATTAAACTGTTCTGAATACGTATCTTTGAGGATTTCAGTACATCTAATGTATGGACCCAGGGTTGAATTTGCAAACAGGTGACCGGTTTCCCCATTGATAAACGAGAGCTTTGTCTTACAGAATATCTCACCGCAGCCACAACCCTTCTTGATTAATCGAAGCAAACTTAGCTAGTAAACTCAGAGATTTGGATTGTAAAGATCGAGACTGCAACAGGGCAAGCCATTGGAATGTGGGGTGTGGACTCATGTCGGAGGCAATGTATGTAAAATTTTGTGGGACTGGTAGGTACGAATGGTGCTTTGACGCCTAAATCGGGTTGAAAATGCTGCTATGGGGTTAGCTGTAATACAGAGATAACAATACTTTAGGAAGACCGCAGTGGTCTTTGACAGTAGCATGGTAGCATTGTTGTGAAGTGTTTTAAGAAGGGCACCAGGTCCACCTAGTGAGCCACTGTTTACACAAAGTGTATTGAAGCTCAGTAATAGGCGAAACATGGTTCTTGTGACGCGGAATTTAGCGAGCGCGCAAAAGTCCAACGATGTTAGTCTGTCGCGATGATCGAAAGTCGTATGCCAGTAGACAATGTCTTGTTGCTTCAGATGAGCGCGACAATTTGCTCAGTGGGCCAGTTACCTTCATGCTTGGGAAAGTGAAGCGATGAGATAGATATACCTGTTCAGGGGAACACTGCGAAATCAAGGCTCGAGATAAGACTCGCTCACTCCGATAGGATTATACGGGAGTACGGGCGAATAGTAGACGTTCAATACTCGTGTGGAAAGACCAGGTAGGTTGGCCACGCGAGGTAGCAGAAAGAGAACACAAATTACATTGCGAGAAAATTGGTCACAGCCGGTTCGTCCGAGTGTGTCTGGGTTCTTGCAGCAACATTGTCATCGAAGATATAGTAATTATTTCAGTTAATAGTGTAAATTTTTCTGAGGTCAATTGTCCGTGTTTCAAGTCAACCCAGAGCACATTCAGCTTACGGTTGTAAGATCCCGAATGAACATATCCGAACAAACAAAGCAATTTATTGAGCCGAGAACGGAGTGATGTGCCGGTGGGCAGCTGGGCGCGGGATCGAGACTGTGTGGATGCCGACGGGTGGGTGCATATAGGGTACGAGGAACGCAGGTTAGGGAAGCCCAGTGGATATTGGATTCTATTAATGGCTTCTGGGTAAGAAACGCATATGCACGAATATGAATAAGCTCCAGTGGGCAGAGGAGTTGATGGTAAACAAGAAATGCACAACCAGAAGTGCCAAAAAAAAACAGGTAGAGCATGGTATAAGTCGAACCACGACCAGTAAAAAGAAGAAGGCTGTATTTCCCTATAGCCGTGAGTTTAAGGGTTGCGCCAAATTTTCCTGTTGGGAAAACGAAATGGACGAGGAATCACTGTGCGGAATTGCTTGTGATTCAGAAGTGCTCGCAAGATCCGGCATTTCATGAAGAGAAAAGGTCACATTTGGGATGATACTTCAAGGAATATATTAAGGAGCTTGAAAATGAATAAAGATCTGTTCAAGACAACAGATCCACAAAGCACTGGGTACAGTGGTTTTCGGCTGAGACGGCTTCCATAAAAGACATGGGCGAGTAATCATAACATGTGACACACATAGTGCTGATGCATCCACGAAGTACATAAGTATAAACAGGGTCGGATATCGCCTAAATAGTTGGGCGTCACACCCTGCGTAGATAACGTAGCGAAATTACTCATGCGATTACTCGTGTAATTACTCATGTATTCTCACATGTACTCTCCTGTGCATAAACCGCCATCGCCATATTCTTGGAAATAAAAAAACTGGACCTACATGTCACCTTTGGACGGTTGGGTAACTCCGCTGTCGTTCCTTGGATGATCACAATATACCGAGTACCGAGTAAATAGTATTTATCTCAGTCACAGGTCAGAAATGTTTGTCGACCGCAAGCTATGTTTCAAGGTTTATGACTTATTTTTACGTTATTTTTAGACATCATGTATAGCATATTAACCCGGGATCCGTGCTAGGCGTATCTCATCACTTGACACCTATACAGCGTGTAGACTATTGTCAGAGCCACGCTCATGATCGGATCAAACCAATCGTACACTTTTAATAGCACCGTCGTCACAAGAAGGGCGCTGCCACCCAGTCACTCGGGGAATTGCATTTATGACTGGCGAAAAGATACTAGCCAATCACAGGATCCCACCTTTCTAATTATTAATAGCAATTGCCGCTAACGCATTGGGCTCGGGTTCCCCACTATGGTCAATTTAGAGGCAAGGGGATAACCGATTATTCTATTTTTAGATGATCAGTTGATGTTTCGCAAACTATGAGCTTATCGGAGATTGGGAACGGGGCCGGCATGCCGATACCGAATACAATGGTTTTCATGACACCCAACTAGACCGGGATTTTTCTAAAAAGGAGAAGCAAAGTCCTTGGAGCCACTGGAGGTATGCAGAATGTAGAAGTAACCTCGAGGTCAAGGAGAGAAGGCATCTTCAATATGTTAACGAAGAACGCTTCAAGTACTCATTCCAATTATTTATACACAGGAAGAGAAAATAGTGATTTCGACAAGGGGTATGACCACCCTGAACTCCAGGTTGGCGATGAACGGATAACAATGAGAGGAGGTAGCATCAGATTCCTTGAAGAATTCAGTGTGTGAAAAAACCTAGAAACGTTTCAGCAGATTTTACGTTTGTGATCACAAAAACAGTAAACTCACACTGAACTACACGAAGGAAAAAGGAAAAAGGTTTTGGACAAGAACCCAGTGTGGTGAGAAGCTGAATGAAATACGCGATGATACCACGCACACGTTTGGTACTTGGTACATCCGTCTACCACATAAATGACAATTATCGACTCCGGGATTTTCAAAAAAAGTATTATTAAAGTTTTTGGAGGGCTTCAGACAAAACAAATGCGTTGGGGCTCTTCATGTCGGAATAGCCTCTTAAGTCAGAGAACAAGTAAATGGTTATACATAGAGACTTACATAGAGAAATATTAGAACAGATGAGGCAACACCAAAGACTGTAATGTAAGAATAAAGACGATGTGGCTCCCCGTCTCGACTACTGCAATATACAAGGCTTATGGTTTTGCACATCATGACAATCAGCACTCTGTTATCAAGACCAATCTGGCACGAAACAATCACCGGATGAGGTCTTCTCACAGTATCCCATGCTGGCGTAGGTACCGTCGGCGAGAATTTGGCTGTTGGCGTAGTATGGACTCAGGTAGTTATAAGGGGTGTTGTAGGCTGTGGACCCCCAACCGTTAGCGGCACTTAGCTCTCCAGTAGCGCAGTCCAAATAAGGATCCGCGGAATGCATCTGTCCCCAGGTTCCGATGGAAAATACGTTCGGTGCCAGGAATATAGTGAGAGGGTTAGTGGTGGTATCGTTGCATCCGGGATAAAATGAGTATCCAGTGGCAGCGCTGCCGCTGTTACCATACAAGGCGTAATTGCCATCCGGGTTCATGCATTGTTTACCGTCAGCTGTAGTGCCGCATTTGTTGAAACCATCAGTCATATCGACTTGTGTGCCATGAGGTTCACACGATTCAGTACATCCTCAAAGTCCTTGACTAGCACAGCATGCACCCTTTCGATGTAATTGTCCTCAGTGTAATTATAGTAGACGCTGAACACCTTTTGGATAGCATCTGGGGAAACCGCAGCATTCCCGTTACCCATAATTGTAATGACGAATGGCTTGAGAGTGTAGTCTACTTCCGATGCGCTGTAATTGTCGGATTTGACCATACTTGCGATGACCTGCGTGTCGTAAGGAGTCCACAACTCAGGGTCGAAGGCCTGAGTCAAAGTCAAAATGGCGAAACTCCAGAAATTTAAAACCATCTTCAAATATATGCAGGAAATTCGATCTCTGGAATTCTGAGCCTATATAAAGAGAAGGAGCAGTTCGCACCCCTACCCACTGCGTACCAATATGGTGACGGATCGGTATGGTATTTATCGGGTATGAATACCAAACAAATCCATTAGATGGGTGGTTGCTGTCTCATGAAACCTCCATGATGTGGCATTTCTTGGGCATGAAGACCAAACAATGCCACCGGATGCGTGTTTTTTGTCACATGAAACCAAACAACGGTTGAACCACAGTTGAAAATATTTTTAATTGATTTCAGACTGCCGCTATATGAATTTGCTTAAACGCGCTAAAAATAGAATATGCTCAAAGTATGCAGACGAGTGCATATCATGGGTAACGAATGCGGACCTCCAACTTCTTGCTACCACTGAAATATAACTATTTGGACATACTGAGGACTTTGAATTTGCAATTATTCAGTAAACACTGCACTGTTATATTAAAGAAAAAGTTTAAATGTTCCAGTTTCGAGATCAGAGACTTGAAATTCTGCAGCATTCATCTGATGACTGTGAGCCGCTGATATCGTCAATTGCCCTTGATGATTAATTAGTAATCATAATGTGATTGTTGCAAGTACTCCCGAGATTCGCTCAAGAGGCCGAAAAGGCAAAATAAATGCAAAATAAATGCGAAACCTTAGAAGAAAAAACATGTACAAACCCGTTTTGAGCGCAATTTTACTGCCAGAATAACATTTTTGTAGTCTCTTTTTCTCAGAATACTTGAATATGCAGGTGATGTATTTTTAGATACACACATTTGGACTGCATTCCGACAATATGTAGGGTTGCGATTGTTTTCCTAAAAGAGAACCGCAATCGCAAAAAACACATGTAGGGTTTTTGAAGAATTCACACACAGTAGAAAGACGGAGTACAGGAGAAATTAATGCATTCAGTGCATTCAGAATAAAAGACGGGCTCAAAAAAAAGAAGCTACTCATTAGAACGGTACAGTATCGACGGCTATGGTTCCAAGGCGGACCTTATTCAAAATCGGATACTGCTGGCTTGCGTTTAGAACAGGACGGTTTTTGATCCGCGATGTTATTGGAATCCTGGGCTTCCATTATGTCGTATTTATCTAATGCATATATATCAAAGCGTCGCAGGCGCTCATACCTTTGAGATATCAAAAGGAAAAAAATATACAGTGATGAGCAGGTTTATTACAATTCTGCAGGCAGCCATTATTTGCGGCTCACTTGTACAGGCGGAACAGTATTTATTTTATACAAATGTGTACAATGCCACAGGTGAAGCTGTGACGTCGTTGTGTGCGGCATCGTCTACAACCTCAACGAGCACGCTGATTAGCACTACTCCCACTTCCACAGCTAATGCTACAACGACAAGCACGGCTCTCACGAGTGAAAGTTCAGGAACCCCCTCGACACTCACCACCACTTCGATCACCACCACTTCGATCACCTCTTCTTCTCCAATCACCACCACTTCGGACACTTCAGATACAGCCATCTCGGAGACGACCACCTCTAACATGACTGCCTCTAGCACGGCTACTTCGGTCATTGCTACTCCTTCAACCACGAATTTAGCCACCTCTAATACGACTACCTCTGACGTAACTACTTCTGACGTGACTACTTCTGACGTGACTACTTCCAACACTACTACCTCGGAGACGACCACCTCTGACGTGACCACGTCCAACACTACCGCCTTGGAGACTGCGACTTCAACGACCGCTGATTCAGTATCCACGCAAACTACCATCAACCTCGCCAGTACGTCCCGGGGGGTCACTAAGCCCTCTTCTTTTAGTTCTGATACTTTTAGCTCTGGAGAATCTATTATCCTTAGTGGACCTTCTGGTCCCAATGGTAAGTCCACAACCTTGTTCACTCAGCCTAATAGCACCGTGACTGTTGACGAGACTGTTTTCACTACTTACTGTGATGAGCCTACTACATTTACCTGGGGCGGCGAGACTTTCACTGTCACGCGTCCAACGACATTGACTATTACTTCTTGTCCTGACGGTTGTGATGAGGACGACTCCACTGTCACTGTTGAGGAGACTATCTACACCACTTACTGTGACGAGCCTACCACGTTTACCTGGGGCGGCGAGACTTTTACTGTCACGGAGCCCACTACCTTGACTATCACCTCTTGTCCTGACGAGTGTGAGGAGGAGGATGTTACTACCACTTTGGAGACTACCATTTTCACCACCTATTGCCCTGAGCCCACCACCTTCACCTGGGGTAGCAGTACATACACCATCACTGAGCCCACGACTCTGACCATCACCACCTGCCCCGAGGAGACAGGGTCCATACACAGTGTTGTCACCATCGAGTCTCCTGTTGATAGCATAGTCACTAGTACGGAGGCCACTACGGCGACACATGAGAGCTCGCATCCTGGTGACAACACTGAGATCCCTGTGGAGACGGGATCCATTGCCGTTCCCACTGAGTCTCCTGTTGAAAGCACTGCGACGGGTACAGAGCAGACTACAGTGACCATTCCCAAGAGCTCTCGTGCTGGAAACAATACTGAGATCCCAGTGGAGACTGGATCCCGGGCCTCTACGGAGGCACCGCCTCTCGTTAACCAGGCCGGCCGTGCTGGTGAGAGCACAGTACTTAGAATTCTTGCTCTTGGGCTTGCTTTCTTAGCCTAAGTATGTGATATAAAGTTGCATGTCAGCGATACTCTTGACTTAGGAAAAGACCGACCCTCAACACTGGTTAGCAATGACCAAATCAAGTGTGTCTGTTTTCTTAGTACTCGTGTCATTTTCATACGATGGGACGGTAGAAGTGTTGAACTCGATGTCCGGCTCGAATGCGCATGGGAACAATTTAGGACATAATGCACTCCCTATATCCAATTCTATAATTTTAACCATAGAAAATACGTCCAAACCAAAAGCAAAATGTATTATACTTTTCTCTTCTATGTGGGAAGTGCAGTCTGCGTAAAGGCGTGGCTAACTGCGCACATGTTGTCAACTTTCCCGCGTTCACTATAAACCCTTGTCTGACAGTAGATTAGCAGGCGTATTAATATAGCCGTTTCTTCCTGGCGTCTTTGCTTTTGGTTGCAAAGACTCGCACGGGTTATTTCTTGCTTTGCTGGCATCTGATGATACTGCTGTTCTATAACGATTATCTCCAGCTTAACTATGCCGCTATTTAAGTCCCTTTAAATTACTTTTTTCGAAAAGACCCAATATCGTATATTATGCCATCGTTTCGGATTCAAAGGCATAGTATGGCCACATATTAATTTCTCGAACCTTTGATTTGTGAGTTTATGATGTGGGGAGCTTCATTTTGCTTATACCTGCGCAGCTCCAATATACTCCACATATATGAGTGCACGTATTCTATTTCGAGGATACGAATTTGAGTTCTCTTAGAATGATGAAGCATCAAATTTGTGAGAGTGCAACATTTTTTGTATTGGTTAGGTATTCCTACATTATGAGAGTTAACGCGTTGTGTAACCTAATTAGGACCCCCAAAGTCAAGCACCAAGCCCTAGAGCATCGGATCTCCATATATAACCAAGGATATACAATACGTCCGGTTCAATAATCCTTACTTGGTTGCCTTCGTTTTTCACTTTATATCCATTTCCGACTTCTCACTTATTGTCTCGCCCTTGTTCGCACCTTTAAGGGATGATCGCGTCGTCAGCATAATTGTCCAAGTACCGTATCATGGAGAAATAAGCCGTATCATGGAGAAATAAGCCGTATCATGGAGAAATAAGCCGTATCATGGAGAAATAAGCCGTATCATGGAGAAATAAGCCGTATCATGGAGAAATAAGCCGTATCATGGAGAAATAAGCCGTATCATGGAGAAATAAGCCGTATCATGGAGAAATAAGACGTATCATGGAGAAATAAGCCGTATCATGGAGAAATAAGCCGTATCATGGAGAAATAAGCCGTATCAT